>LUCM01005644.1:299502-325583 GCA_008360955.1 Fasciolopsis buskii | reverse complement strand
GTATTTGATAACGTCAAAACCTGAGTACAATTTTTAATCTGTCTAGTAATATCGATGTACTTGCACCACTACAAAGTATACTTACTATGCATATCTTTTTACTGTGTCGATTCTGTTATCAGCTGTGTTGCTTTCGCTTTACTGTCAGGTAGTAGTCGACCGAAAACTAGGTACTGTTATACCTCATTGGAAGTGCGGGTTACCAACAACTGGACGTTCATCTAGGACACGAAAGGGCTGTATAGGTTGTTTCATCCTGTTGGATGAAAGGTCGTTACACGGAACGAGCGATTCGAGCCTCTTCTTCTAGACCGTTAACAATCCACGACGTTAAGGACGCTATATATGTGGTGTTGGATGTGATTGTTCCATGACCTCTGACAGCCAACCCAATCGGCATCCCAGCTATCCTAGAAACAGTGATAAAAGAGATTGTAAAACATAGTCTTCGTACTCAATGATTCTAAATGACGAACTTGGTCTCTGATACTGCATACGAAGCACACGGACTGAATGTTCGATTTTAATCTACCACGCAACTGTAAGCTGCCGGGTGGAAGTGTGTGACCGGTGGTTTGAAGATATTACGAACCCCCATTACGTAAGTCATGGCGCCGCGATGAACCACTTGACATGTCACTGGTCCACACTGGCATCTCAGCAGCTTCGAAATAGTTTGATATAATCACGTTCGTTTTACCCAATAGTAATAAGCTGTAAGGACATGGACTTAGCTCGGAATGCCTATCGGGATTAGTGACCGCAGAGTGCGCCGATAACCGTGTCACATTGGGTGAAATTTGTATTCAAGCTAGTAATTAAGGACGGTGCCAGTCATCAGAATTTTAGCCGGTATTCCTGATCATCTTGCCACCACTTGAGTAAAAATACTAAGCCACGCACGCGAAATCAGACATGATATGAGCAGGACAAATTAAACCTAGCAACTATTTCTGCCCCTCAATTTTTCATCTTAATCCACACTGTACGGTGGTGCTGTTTTATCAATTCTTCTTTGGTTATCACCTACACATACCGTCTGACAAGACAGTACTTGCTGCATTTTCACGGCCTATAACCCCATCATTGAAGTCACTGGCAGAAATTTGATTACACATGTATTCAGCATCTGCCTCATGGGATAATCTACAAACAGGATGAATTGGCTGTTTTTTGTATTATATTAGCAAGTGTTACTTCATCTATCTTTGCGCCAAATTAACGCTGGAACGTTGTCAGAAGAAATGCATACGGTTGCTTTCTTCCACGTCAGTTGAAGGCAAATAACAAAGGAATTCGAAGACGCAAACTCAGGAGCGTCTCACTTCCAACATATAATTGATCAGTAGTGTCCCGAAACAGCGACCGCCAAAAATTCTGGTTTCCATAATTTTTTTGGGATCTCAAAGCACAGGAATAATTACATTAATTAAATGTTTAAACACATTGTTTATAAAACAACTTTTAACTGGTCCTTTTTTCGATTTTATTTGTGTATGTCAGGCTATTGTTTTCGCACATAACAAAAAACTCTGGCAATTAGAAGCTCTACCCGATAGCAAATGGACGCAAACAGTAAATTACTCTCAGATCAGTCGATTAGGTCGGATGTAGTTCGGCTCGCTTGAAGTACCTCTTGCAAACCACTTGGCCGGTGAGTCTGCAAGTCAGTACCACAGTAGCCAATCGGTTAGAATACCCAGTTGACTTGGTCTGGACCTTTTTACGAACGACACATGGGGTAACAAACCATTTGAGATGGATTGTGAGACTGATTGTCACCGAACATTCGCTGCTAATGGAGTCTATAATGTATAATGATTACCAGGCGTGTTGGTAGATGCGTAAGTAGGCTCAAACACAACTAGGCTGTGTTTGCAATATAATTCATCCTGATGTCATTCACAATGTAAAACCAATACATGGTCTCGCCATTCGATGTTTCAGATACACTGGCTTACGTCTAATATTGAGGGTTCCTGATATTTACAAACCTATTGCCCAATTCCTTAAAGATCTATGGAACCAGTGTAGAAGCATAGATTATATCTGGGGGGGGGCCGGGGAGATTTATCAGGGGGAATTATGAACGGTCCATCTACAACAACATAAAAGAAGGGAGAAGAACCAAAGTAAAACTGTTTACACTAAAACCCAAATATAATTTCTTCTAACGACATAGGTGGATTCTGCGCCCGGCATCTTATTCTTGCTTTCGCGCTGGCGCTTGCGTCGCCGGCGTACCGTCAATGTACTCGAATTTTCTCTAGCCACAGTCACATTCATAGACATTAGACGAAATCCGAAGACGATCGAGTTTACGGTACGTAGGTCCAAAGGGCGCGAAACCAAAAACCAATCAACGTGACTGTATCATACCAGAAAATCATGATCTTTATATGCAAGCTTCAAAAGTCTACGCCCGAGTAGCGGGAATGGAACAATTAAAAGTATCAGACGATTTAACTGACATTTCTTCAGATATACCGAGACTGATAGCTCTTTAACATCCGCAAAATTCCACTTAGGGCAAGATGAACGGAAGTTTGTCACAATTACTTCTTTGGAAAAAGCTCGAGTAGAATAATCCTGATAAAAAACCGCCATGGTGGCTTACAACTAACGGTAAGACCTTCCGGTTTTCCAGCCTGTACACTTAGACAGACAACTTCAAACAGACCGTTGCGACTCTACCCTAATTTTATCAAATTCAATAGGGCGGAAGAAAACCGGGCATTTTAGCTTTAATTCAAATTAGAATGTTTCATAGATTGTGTTTCGTGGAACTCCAACATTTTACAAACTTCTTGTTTGTGCAGTCTATTATTTTGGATGTTGAATTTTTGAAAATATACCTAGCTAGAATCAATAGATTATATGAACAGAGATTGTTTTTCAATTTTAGAGGTTGCTCATGTGATGCACGAACGATTTGGATCGAGTTGTAGTTAGATTCTGTTGGAACATCAGTGGATAGAACTTACGAATCATATGGTCGCAATCAATACTTTTTCCGGACAACCCTTGACCAAACTCTGAAATCATATCCCTTGCTGTGATTCCCCTAATATCCGTCCACTACGGCAACCCTACACTTGTTAATGGTGTGAGAAAGGAACGAATTCGAGTTTTTCACGGCTTTTTTGGGATGGGTGGGGTTGAACACATAATTTAGGGATTCGTTGAGATTGACTGCTATTCTTCATGAAGCTCTATTCAATATAGTAGAAGCAAGTCCGAGATTAGACACTGAATGAACAATTACCGCAATTGCCTTAGTGGAATCGTCCTGGTTTCATGAATCTAGCTTTTGATAGCCATTTAATTTTGGTTCACCAGATCGACGAAGTTCAATTATACGTGTATTTCCAACCGCTGGATAGATTAAACAGGCTGATATGAGTGACCCTACCGGCTGATGATAGTTCACTGTGATTGCGGCAGTAAAACCCATCGGCTCGGTGAAGTGAATAAAAGTGAGGCAAATAACCAACTCGTTGCCAATTGTGAATGATATAATGTTAATAACACAGCCTTGTTGGTAGATGCAATGCGCCAACGTTTCGACTACCATGGGTAGTCTTTCTCAAGGCTAGTTTTACAATCAAATGAACCAACTCGTTGCTTTGACGCCATCGATAGACCGGTGGATCCATATTTCAAATAAATGTTTGTTTCCAAATCTAAAATAGGGGGCGAAACAGGTTGCACAGGATGATTGCGTGGAAAGCAAAGAAGTTTGAGGCTGCGCGAAGAAAATCTTCTGGAAGAACTACGTTTGTTCCTGAGCCACGAAAGCTAACCTGGCGAGTGTCCACGTGAGTTCAGAGAGAAACCAAAATCCACATCTACACAGTATTTACGCGAGGAAACTAGCTACTGTCAACAATTTAAGTAGCCAGAATTGTAGTCATCAATTTTGAAGCCACGCTTTGCATGATCCTCCGCATGCTGCAAATGTTGGCGACTGAACTATGCGGAATCAGTTAATTTTATCCAGTTTGTCAAGGTATATTTGATGTTCCTCTGAGTGAAATAAGACAACAAAATTCAGCATCGCATATCAGTTTGGATGGAATTAATGTTTCGCCACTTCCCAAAGCTAAACACAATTAACTCTGTCACCGATGGACAACTAAGTCTGCTTACTAACAGAGTCTACTTAAAAATTAATGATTTGTTATTAAGAGGCATAAATAAAAGCCACGGTGTCATACACTAGAAGGGATGAGAATAAACTGTTGTGATCTGCCATGTGGTCAGGTTAGCTGTGCAAGGAAGCTTGATTATTCGTCTTTTGAATAAATGGCTTGCGCATTATCTTGCTGTGTAAATGTGACTAGGGTATCATTGAAAAGATGGAATGAAAACGCGATTAAAGCAGTCGACATGCACAGTATATTTTGATGGGTTCTTTTCCTTCTCGCACGACGGATAAGTCCATGACCACATGAATTTATCGTCATCATCACTCCGGATCTGGCTGGCTAACGTCGCGCCGAAGAATTCAATTTAGGCTTTCACTAGGCCGTAGATGTACCTAGTGCGTGAACCCTTAAGAGACTTATGAAAGTGTTCTTCATATCGCCTGGCGAATTTCAGTAACTCGGTTGAGGTGCGTGTATCGGGGAGGAAAACGACTTCAAGGAGACGTTATTATCACCATTCACATTTTCCGTTTTTGTGAGAAAGTTTGCATTACCATTTAATATGCACTTAAAGGTAAACAAACAATGAAAGATAAAGGATATTCAAGAAATCATTCCCCATGTGATACCAACACTCAATTCCCCATTAAGAAACCATGGAAGTACATGGTAAACTACTCAAGGAAAACGATCTCCTACTACTACTATCTACCAGGTAGGTCATATCCAAAGCCTTTGTCTAATTCAGACTACTTGCAGGGAAGTCATCTATCAGTAGGGGGTCGATTAGTGTGCGCCAACGGTCCGTGGCCGTGCAAACCAGTGACGGATAGGCGCAACACCGTCATGCAGTGAAGTTCAACAAACCGTTAAGAGCCTGCCCGGTAGCGTAATGGCTAAAGTATTCGAATGAAAATCCACCGCGTGCCAGTTCGGCGCGGTGGATATGCACTGCTGATGATGATTCCTAACAAGCTGGATGAAACACCTGTACAGTGCTTCCATGGTTTCTTTATGGTGAGTTGAACGATCATATCACATAGTGAATTATTTCATGAAAACATTCGATCTCCTACTACTAAAATGTACCAAGTAATCAAGCTGTGTAGGTCATATCCAAAGCCTTGGTCGTACTTAGGCTACCTGCAGAGAAGTCATCTATGAGTAGGGGTCGATCGCTGTGAGCTAACGGACAATAACCGTGCGAATCAGTGACGGATAGGTGCAACATCATGTGGTGAAGTTCAACAAACCGTTAAGAGCCTGTCCGGTAGCGTAATGGCTAAGGCGTTCGACTCACAATCGTTCGTCCTTGTTCGGGTTCGCGTGCCAGTTCGGCGCGGTGGATATGCACTGCTGATGATGATTCCTAACAAGCTGGATGAAACACCTGTACAGTGCTTCCATGGTTTCCTAATGGCGAGTTGAACACTGAAATCAAATGGTGAATTATTTCATAAAAGTAAAGTCTCTTACAAATACTGCCCAATAAAAATATGATTATGTGAAAAAACGCAGAGGCAGACTAGAGTTCGATTCGTTTGTTTGAAAGGATGCAAAGGGGTACCTCATACGCAGGCAATGACCGCTTGTTGAGACGGGGACACGTAGTTTCGGAAAGAACAATTCAGAGTGGTTAGTAATAGTCGTATCTCAAATGCCGTTCCCGCCTGGTTAGTAAAACAAAATAAGTGCTTTAGGTCAAACGTAATGAGTGAGAGAGCGGGAGGAAGAGACCGGATTGAAGTCAAGTGCAACAAGAAACAAACTATCCTGAGGCTGCAAAAAAGAATTGCTAAACTGGGGTCGTGAAATAAGCACACGTTCTGGCATGAGCAAAAGTTTCACCATACTTGTACAGCTATGGCTGGAGCAATGTTTGCGTAAAACTGAATGACGAGACGGTCGATTCTGTTTAGCAAGTACGGATAAACAGCTACACACTTGATAGAACAAGAATTGTTGACGGATGTCACCACACTATTGCTAGTTTTCCTGGAAACTACCGAGGGAATGTTTGGACTCACCGACCTAAATAGGTCAGTCCGTAGCATGTGGGCCGAGCCACGATTCTTGTGCACAAATTCCACAAATGGTGACGTGAATCTGAGAATAGAGTATTAGAGATAGATCGAGCATTCTCATGAACAGTGAACGTAGGTTTGTCCCGAGAAGTACCGGAACGGCCATCTTGGCCAGACATGTGCACTTCAGAGGTGCCTGCCAGTCAGTGCGATTGTTTTCCTGGTTAGAATTGAAGATATTTGAAATATAAGGTGACTCAAGTCTATTGGAGGTCAGAAACAAGTCAGATGTTCGAAAGATCATAGTGAAGCTAATTTCGCATGATTAGACGACAACATTCCAGAATTGCGGCGCAATCCGTCAAGGATGCTGTTCTACTCGGATTAGACTTAACGAGCATTTCGGCTGTGAGTTGATTAGCTTGGTTACTACGAACGACACTACTAATATTCCAACCGGTGTTTAAATCAATGTAGCACAAATTGTCTTCAGGTCAAATTGTCCATGGGTACACAACAGGACTGTTTGTTCCGGGACAGTATGGGGTCACAATCGGTGGCCGAATCCGCTAGTCTGAATGTCACACGGTTCTTATGACTGTAACGACGCACGGGGAACTAGTAGAGTACCTCTCGAATAAAATTAGTCTCGGATGCTTGGAAAAGTGATACTAGCTTGAAATTCACTTGTTTGGGAAAATACATGGGCTGCTCATTGCTGCCTGATATGGCAACCAACTATTTCGAGATCCCGCATCCAAACGTTTTGGATTAATTCATTGGTTGAAAATGATGTTTCGGATTTTATGGAACATCTGAAGTCCACAGAATACCTTGTTATTTGCCTAAATGCAGAAGAAGGAATGTGCTCGCAAATGGATCAACAGACCGGACTGAATGCCAATCGATAAACGGCCGCACACAAGGAATAAATGATACACAGTTGTCTTCAAATTCCCTTATTACAACCACTACGGAGACTAAGTCATCACACTAACAATTTCACTTAGCCACTGCATACTTAGCTTTACCTTTCAAATCGTTTACTAATGAAATCAAATTGAACATCACTTCCACCCAGGGGGATCGCGGTCAACAAAGATCGTCAAAGTGGCGAAGTAGACTGGTCATCTTCAATTAGGAACATCGTTGACCGTTTGGTCAACTCCAGTTTGGAATAATTCGAAGGGCGAAACTTTCATTGTTCTTCGTCTTAGATCAAAACATCAAGTTGTAACTGATAGAGCTGCAAGCATCCTGATTTGTGTGGTACGACAAAGGTCGTGGACCGAATTTAATTAAGCAAGAACAACAGTTTGTAAGCCTTGCACAAACAGGATGAATGTAGCCATGTATACATCGCCCGCTAAAGCACCTCATGAAGAGTGGGAGGTTATAGAAAAACAACCGACTCAATGAATTTATGTGACGTGCTCATCCAAGTGTGACCAGATCAACAGCAGTTGTTCCGGATAGTTTTAACCGTTTTTTATGTCTGTTGTTTCTCAATTCTGAGATGACCGTACGAATATCCACAAGTAGTTGTTCTAGGCCGTCAGAGTGTCTGAACAAGCCAGTTTTTAGTAATTCACAATCATCCCTTTGGATCAAATTCAGTAGGACCATTACCAAATGCCACTAGGAAAGAAGGCGTTGAATTGGATTAGATGAAATGAGAATGGCGTAAAGAAGCAAATATAAATAACTGAAAATATGCTTGTTTACCAATCTCTTAGTCTCATCTTTTTCTACAGGACCATATGAATAGTTCGCAGCAGGTCCAACCGAGACGAATTTATCTGCCTCGGCGTGTCTCCCGAATATTTTAGAAACATACATGTGTTTTCGCAACTCCGACACCTTTTCTAACTGTCTTCGCGGTTAAATTTTGTAGCGTGAGAATAAAGAACAATAACAAGGGCCCTACTTTCAGTACCGGGAAATGTAAACTAAGTTAAGTTGACACTTAGTTAATTAACCAATCAATCAATTACTTAGTTAAACAACCACCCATTCACTCAACCATTCAACCGCCTAACCATTTAACTAACCTGGCAGTCAACCAGTCAACAGGCCAGATAATCAATCGATTAATCAATTAATCAGATCATCAATGAACCACTCAACAAATAGAGTAAGTATTCAGAGAGATCAAGTGTTATCCAAATCATCTTTAGGAGGAAGAATAACAAAGAAAAAGTTTCGTAGCCAATGGAAGCCGGTGCTTTATCATTCAGTTCATACGCCAATCGGATAAGGCTACGTATACCGTGTACTCAGTACAATTGCATGCCACATATCCCGTTAACCACGGTGCCATCTACTCTGCAAATCACTCGTGTTTGGTTTGTTGCCTGGGCGACCGGAAAATTCGGCGGAAATCGAATAGTATTTGCCTCTTTTGTAGGACTTTATGCGAACACCTCCTCTACCAAATGGCAATGAGTAGGACTTCCGTGGCAGAAGCTATCGGAGTGGCATGGTCATTTGGGAGCTTCCGGGAAGGGTAACCACCATGAATTCTGAGACGCCAATATGAAATGTTTTGAGCCAAAATAAAACATTGAAATTATAAACCAGAAACTTTTGCACCGAAAAAAAATGTATGGTCCTTATTTAGATATTCATACTGGCAAGTGTCAAACCAAAGTATATGCATACATATTACAAAGAGAATAAATGGTAACGGCGTATCATCTGTGATTGAAAACCGTACCGAACACGATGCGATGCTAGCCAGCGGGGACATTGAAAAGTCGAATTAGAGTGTATCACACCCTACCGGTGTGTTCTCAGTCCAGACAAACGGGTCCAATTTATTCACAAAAGTAAGTCGCATCACCATTTACAAACTGAAAAGTGGTACTCCTGGGACCTTATGCAATCCTTATAAGTCAGAAACCCTGTTTTATTCGTGACATGGTAGGGTAAGTAGGCCGCTTGTTTTTATCCAAGTGACAGTTAACAAATAAACAATCGAGACAAATCTGTCAAGTACTTTCGTTGTTCAGGACGTAAGGAGTATATAGAAGAATCGATGCGCCATGTATTACTTTTTATTGTGAATGATAGAATGTTAATAACACAGTGTTGTTGGCAGATGTAATACGCTAACGTTTTGATTACCGTGGGTAGCCTTTCTCAAGGCAAGCATTTGATTGTAAAACTTGCCTTGAGAAAGACTACCCACGGTGGTCGAAACGTTGGCGTATTACATCTACTAACAACGCTGAGTTATTACCATTATATCATTCACAATAAAAATGTTGTCGTTATTAAGTACACGGCCGAATGCGAACAGTTTTGGGTGCGATCGAACCATGTAAAAACTAGTAGAGGGAAATCGATGAGCAGTGCGTTGGTTCTGACTGACTGAACATTTTTTCTAATTAGGCGTATGCTGTCAGCTTCGATCAGTCTTTTTGAAATGAACAAAACCATTGGTCTATCGGCTTTCCCGTCTGATTTCCGCCGGATATGTGCAGTCCTATGGATTTTGAGTGTATAAATGGTAAGATCGAATGAAACGCCCGACGGAGTTGGTCTAATGTTAGATTATTGATATTGTGTATTTTGAATTACATCAAAAGCTATGAGGGGAGATTTTTGGATATTGTTTCACAATATAGCGTTTTGGTATCGCAGATTTTAACTCTGTTATTATCTTTCCACGGAAACTTACACTTCCCCGAGATATTTTGAAGTTGACGTTATTTTAAATATTGCGCGGTTGAAAATATCCAAATAAATGCAAAATAATTCTCTGTGATTGGCTGTTTGTCTAATCAACCAAGGCCACCCCACCAAACTGTATAAACGAGAGCTCACTTCACTTCTGACCTGCATTGGTGGGTCACCAATAGACGCGCGGCTCTTCTGTGTTGGTCTTTTCTCTCTCTTACTAGCCGGTTGGGCCAGCCATTCTAATTCCTCTTTCTGTTTCCGTGTGACTGCCCATTCAAAGGGGCATATGGTCTGTTCCACTCCATTTTGCGACTACGAGATTTGGAGGCCCAGGCGAGTGTTGGTGTGCCTCCAGCCTTGGTGTGTGTTACTGTCCTACTAGGCCTCAGGTTTGGGCTATTTTGTTATCGTGTGACACCTAGTGGTGGCTTTTGTGCTTCACTGTAGCGCGGTGATCACGTCAACGGGGAACTACAACAAATCAGTTGTGCTTTTGGAACACGTCTGGAATGCGACCCCCAACATCTTCCTGCGGATTCTGAAGTCACCGTTGACAAAGTTCCCCTTTCCACCAGCCAATAGATTAGAGAAAACTTGGCCCAACAGCCAGATGCGTGGTGCCAAAATAGCATCGATACGATAATGCACGTTCAGACAAATTATGGGAGGCAGGTGTCGAGTGGTCGAAGCAATTCGAAGGCGAGGACTCGCGAAAAATGCAGCACCAGCGAAAACTGACAGATCCCGTGTACGATGGGACAAACGCAGACTAGATCTTCGAGCAAATGGCATCTGAGACTAATCGATTTTCTCCGAAAACCAACATACAACAGTGCTAATGATTATTTATTCAAGGATCCTAGATTCGTTTGGGACAAACTGTCCGGGGAAAACGGTCATCATCAAAAACTCTGTGATTGCGTTTAGTAAAAACCGAAATCCTAATTTTTTGTCTTGGATGTGTTTTAGCCGGACACTTTCAAATCTACTTCGCAGGATTATGGAAACACTTATATGAATTGAACCAAGTTTCTGTGTTCACTCGGCCAGTAGTAGAGAGTATCCATGACTGAATCGAGGGTTGATCACACATAATGAATTGTTTCATACACAAATCAAATTTCTTATTATCGGTTGCGGTATGTGATTTTGTCGACAAAAGAATTTACCGAATCTAGTTTCCTATTTATTATGCCATTCCATCATTTATTGAGTTGTTTATTCTTGCATGCACACTTACCGCCGTTTTCCGGTAGGTTGGCCTGGCCAAGTTAATCCGATCTGTCTGTCTATACCGATTTTGGCTCGTTCCCTTTATCGGTTGCATGGAACCAAAGCAAATCTCTCACAAGAAAAATGTCTTTTATAGTATAAGCTGTTCAAAACCAATGAAATAAGATTACATATGAGCCACTTAACGGAGTGCGGTATAGCTTCGTTGTCGCTTGCAAATACAAACCACCGGGTCAGAATTGTTGCTACACACCAAAACTACTAGCGAGCTGTTCTCAACTGCCTTTGGTCCGAAGATAGTCCGCCAATGAAAATTTGTCCTTTCTCTTCATATATATATATATATATATATATATATATATAAATTTTGTTCATGCATCTAGATAATACTTTCTGCTTATATATACAAACGCGTATTCTGGGGCATTCTGCCCTCGTTCCTAACGTTCGCTCAGCCCAACTGACAGAGAATGATCAACGAATCACAGTTGTGATTCTTCTGTTGACTCTTCGACGAAGAGCTCCCATGCACACTCCTGATGCTACAGATTCGATTCTGGTGAGACATACCAATTCTGCGTGTACACGTGCAAGGATATTCGGACAAGAGAGTACCGGGTGCGCATACCTGACGAGCGACAATAACCGCGAAACCGGTCGTGTGCCTCCGGAAAAGTTTTGTTCACGCATCCAGATACTACTTGTTGCTTCCATATATATACATATGTACGTCTTTTAACTATGCCAGCATGTGACTTCCAGTTGCCTTAATCTTCTTGCTGTCTTGACCGCCTGGTCTGGAGTCGGAAACATCTCAACATCTACTGGCAATTCAACTTTCAATAGTGGTACAGTCATGGGAACTTCGAAAAATACAAAATTCCTGAATGGTCCTCAATTCAGAATGTGGTGTTGATATTTCCCCTATGAACCAGTGGAAAATCACATCATATTGTCAACTACTAAGTCATATGTTGGTGGGGAGCAGTGGCCGATTGATTTGGTTCATTGTCCATCCGAGGTGGTTGATCGGCGATGGTCAGACGAATAAGATCGAGGAATTCATACCTGGGAGTCCAGGGTTAGAATCCTCTCGCCGCCGGCCAACTTCCTCACTTGGCAGCCCTCCGCCTGCCTCGGCCTCCTTCCTGAAAAATGATGTAAACTTTTAATTCCCTAATAGACGAATTAAAAAGATAAAAGTCAGAATATTGATTAACTGGTAGAGAATCGATCCAACGAGGCGCGGGGTGTTTGCCTTCTTACTAACTACATAGGGCATTGTGTTTCTACTTTTCCAAGATAGGATCCTGCATTTGGAAGTTGAATCCGTGCAAACTGTCACCCGGTTGTCCTCCCAGCATTTCCTGTCGCGGGTTGATCAGAAGCGGAAGTGCTTCAAATCCTTCTCGAAAGGATTGATCTATATTTTTAGCCGACTTACCAGACAGTCCGGGAACAAGCCTGGATTCTTTCAGTAAATGGTCTATGCGACAGAAATTGGCGTTCATTCGAGGGCAAACACAGGTGATTTATCTATTCCAATTGATCTAGGAGACTATGACCTAGGTCATTGGACTGAGAAAACTGGTCGAGAACTGTGATTGAACCCAGTCACGGGAAAGTTTATGTTCGTCCCGTGAAGGCCAAGGCAAAAGCAGCCTGGACAGGGTACTGCAGCTAAGGACTACTGAGTGCGTAACTATTGTTAATATGAACAAAATTTCCAGATTCAATGATTGTGGTTGTGCCACGCTTACCGTTAAAACCACGGAGGATGAATAATGAGACCGGCTAAGTCTAGGTGGCATCTGAATTCGAACTATGCATATAATGCATGCGGTTGGCCACCTTATCGAGTTCCAATTCATCGATTTTCAATCCACTTTTGTACCTCAAAGATCAGAACAGTTACATTGCCCCTCGCGGGAGCGATGGTCTCTGGTAAAATGTAAAACCTGACCTACGTTTGTAACAGCTAAGCACTGATTAAAAATCGATTAAAACGTCATTGCGATTGGGGTTCAACTGAAAAGAAAAGCCGTTTGATCCGCGCGACGCAAAAGACACTAAATCGTGTTGAGAGTGACCAACATATCTGATGCTTGCAGCATTTTCGTTCTGGGTCACAGAAAATTTCTTCATTCTATCAGAGGTCAAATAACAGCACATCAAACCGGACCGGAGGTCTTTAGTGATGAACAGAAATAGTTCCACGGACCACTGGAACTACTCCGACTGAACATGTTTTATTTAGTAT
Source organism: Fasciolopsis buskii (assembly GCA_008360955.1). Taxonomy (NCBI): domain Eukaryota; kingdom Metazoa; phylum Platyhelminthes; class Trematoda; order Plagiorchiida; family Fasciolidae; genus Fasciolopsis; species Fasciolopsis buskii. Next base: position 312,234 of record LUCM01005644.1, on the reverse strand, counting down.
CTGAGAGTGTTATTGATCAGTCGGAGAGAGAACGAGCGGTTTTATGAAAAGAAATATATTTATCTTGTTGTCTCAATGATTTACTTCGATGCTTCACCTTGATAGCGGGCCTCTTACGGGACGAAGTTTCCCAGGAATTTCGTTTATTTTACAATCACGTCTGTAGTCGATCCACTTACCCCGCAGTTTAGTTCTCGTGTAGTGGTCATATCCGCAATGCTTAGTTGACTTAATATATTCAAATACACCCGGCGGATTTATCGATCTAATCAAGCTTTCTCTGCTCAATCGATTGAAACGATCTCGTAGGCTACTCGTTTCCAAACCCATCAGATGAAACGTTGGGAGATTAGGAATTCGTTCTTCCAAACTTCCGTGACAAAACAGGGCCAGTGATATGTACAAATTAGCCAATGGAATAAACAGGGGCTCAAGTACACAAGCACACACATGCACAGTTGTTCCAGATAGCACACAAGGGTGACCCGGTAACGAGAGTGATTCGAATTCTACGGGTTGTTCTATTCAATCAGGCAGATCCACTTTATGCTTTGATTTCTTGCCTGACCGCTCCGTGGCACAGCTCCCGCAAATAGGAGTTTATATGCATCACCAAAAAATGTTCTGCCACGCTGTACACGAGCGAAATGTCCCGTTGAAATACAAATGGCGCGGATTTCCTTAAACTGTTATTCATTATTAATTTGAATAAGCTATCCCAGGATGATACCATTGCACTTACCAGTCGAGATGTCGAAAGGACTATATTTTTACGCAGACTGGGTCGACATTTGCGTACAAAAAGTGAACTGATATGTATGCGTGTTAGCATCCTGGACGGGAAATACAAATAAATGGACGTCCAGCTCTGAGACTGTTCCAGTCAGCACTTGAAATACGTCAATGATCAGCGAAGTAGGCTCGGATGATGCGAAAAGAGGCCAGCATAGGTCGTTTAGTTATCGAGCTGAGGAAGACTGTCCCATAGTTCTCGGCCAAGTGCCACGAGTCTGACGCTTGGGCTGGAAACAACGGTTGTGCTCTCGTGGCAGATGAACCCAAAATAGCATTACAAACACCCTAGGATAGATCACAGGCGTGTCTGATCCTTCGGAGATTTAGATATTTACAGTGGCTTATAGCACGCAGGATGTGATTGTTATCCGTTCTCACTGACACTGACGGAAAGCAGCCCCACTTCTGGGACACGAACTCCCATCTGTTGGTAGCTTTCATCGTGAGTTTTCGCAATTCTGTTTGATTAATTTGTATTTGAAAGCAATAACAGGACTTTTTGACTTCCGCCATGTGACCGGCACATTGGCTGGTCACACATATGTGTAATACTAGCCTTTGTTTGGAACCGGACTAGTTTATTTGGGGTCAGCGTTTTCTCTCCATTCGGAAAGACAGTAAAATAATGCAAATTCGAACGAGGATATAAGAAAGTGTGAAACGAAGTCCTCCCATCAGGACGATTGATTGCTGTGCTACTCATCAACGTACCCGTACTCATTGTGACTGACAAATGTTGAGAAAAAACAACGCATGTCACGCTTCCGGAAAATCGGTGGCTACATGTTAGCGGTATAATTTTCAAAGCACGTTTGGGAGAAATTTTCCACACATGAAAAATCGGTAGACGCCCATTCAGTATGATTTCGTGCCATCCTACGCGATTCTCTCCGGATCTTTGTCTTCCTCAAACTTTGCTAATGGCAGCTTGCATCCAGTCACGGCTGCAGTGCTTGCCCGGATGCGAAGGATAGTCTTTTCGAGGTCAGAGGTCTATGACTATGGATTATTTCTTTATCTCTTATTAATGAAATAACAGTTCACATCATCTTTCAGGAAGGTTGCCGCGGCCAACAGAGGGCTGCAAAGTGAGGAAGTTGACCGGCGGTGGGCGGATTCGAACCCGCGACCTTCACGCCCAAACGCCGCGACCTTACCCGCCTGGCCACTGACACCACAATTCACGGGTGTTCCATGTTGCTGTATCAATGAAGGGCAGTTCAATCAAGAAAATATCGCGACTTACAAATAGTTTGGAGTGAACTTGCCTATGCGCATGCAGTGATTACGAATAGATTGTGAAATTGACTGTTTCACTGTATTGCATGACTCATGCTCATTGAAGTTAGACGAATGTCAAGAGAGAACGAAAACGTGTCACGAGATGTAAGCATTTCGTTTACTCTTCTCGATCGTGAACGCCCAAAACATTACAATTTGTACACAACAGAGTGCAGCAAACACTGTACAACATTTCTAGTTACAGTTGTTCAGTGATTCCCAGCGAGATTACCATTGTGTGAACTGTATATTCTTAGTCGGATTCGGAATTATCACGACTGACATCGCGATCAGCGACATTATCTATTGTTCATCATAGGAGTTTGAAATCTGGATATACTGATTACTGGTTTTATTACCCGAAAGGTGTATGGCTAGAAGGAGAGGTTCAAAATTCGGTGAACGACAAGCAAAGCGAAAGGTTCCACCGGGGAACAACTTATTTTCTAATGGTTACGGAGCAGAAGAACTTTCGCCAACCCAAAACACTCGGAACGCTCCCCTGACTTTCGGTTTTCCATCAAACAAAGGGTCAACAATGTCACAGTTCGTAGTGTTCTGCTTAACGGTTGCGAGACCTGTCCTATCCACGTTGAGGGTGCCCGGCGACTTTTCGTTTTCAACCACCGATATCTCCGAAGCATTGTTCGTGTCTGATGAGATCTTCGACCGAACAATAACCAGATGCGTCGTCGTACGTTGGATGGAGACTGTCATTCTCTAACTGAGATAATTGCTCAACATCGCCTTCGGTGGCTTGGACACGTATTGCGCACGTTTGCCAATCGTCTACGTTCCCTGGATCCATCAATTTTCTAGCACTCAAGAAAAGTACACACATAAGAATCGACCGGGTCTGAGTTGTAGTGGCGGCACGTGTACACTGCTGTAAGTTTTGGAACACGGACAAACTTGCCGCAGGCTCAGCTTTTCCGTCTTCCTTGATCTGAATGTGTCGTTCTACGTCTTCGTTCATGGTGCTCCTTATCACAGGAGTGTGTACAAAATCAAGCCATCTATGACATCAGCGTGATGCCTGTTTGTATAAAAGTCGATTTTACACAGCAAAAGTAAGGTATTTTCTGCTGCAGGGTTCAGCAAATTGGTCGTCAAAGGTGTAAACTGTGCGAAGGCAATCAACATCAGTGGGCAATAAAATCACAGTAAATTTGAGATCACTAAAAGTGTATTGGACCCTAAGGCTCAGCCGGCATAAGTACGGGGTGTAAAAACAAATTAACAGGTTTTCATGCCATCGGATCGACTTACAAGTATAACAAGAAGGCAAGCGGATGGTCCACACGTTTACTGCGGAGCGAAACAAGTCAAAGTTGTCAGACTTTGATCGGCCATGTACACTGTTTTTTTCCAAACCATATTCACGCGAAATCCACGTCCCAACTAGCATTCCCGGGCCGATTCGACCGTGTGTCGAGCACTCTTGCTTTCATTCTTTTGGATCTCTTTCTGACTGTGTTGGTCCGATTGCCCTAAGCGACGACTTGAACTGTCCATCTCAGCTGGGGTAGTCGTACCCTCTACCTGGATTCTGGATCCACTGTGCGTGTCTGCTGCTACCACGGTCTTCTGTTGAGGAGTGCTTTTGGCTTACTTGTTGTCACTTCTTCGAGCTACTGCTTCTGACTGGTTCGTGCCACGGGTCGATCAACCCCTCCATTTATTGTGGTCGTGGCCTCCTCTACAATATTACTTCCGTTTCTTTTCACTGTTTACCTATCTTTCATCTCAACTCACACCCATAACGTCCTTATGAGGTATGCAGGCGATGCATATTTTGGTCTGCCGTATTCATGTGATGTTTTATCTCTGGCTTACAGAATGGGACAATAGAGCTTTTAAAATGGTTCAAAGAACATCAGCTGCCTATCAGTCCCCAATACTTTATTTATTAGAAAGGTATGAAACGACCACTTTCAATGACATCTGCATTCCAATAAGTGTCATTGGGGAACAATTAACTCATAAAAATTTAGCAAAGTACCTTGCCATAATATTGGATCGAAGTCGCACATGGTCACGACATGGGAGCCGTATTTTTGCAAAAAAATCACACCTCTGTTAATGTCTCTCATCTCCAGTTCCATTTCGTACCCACACATATTAGAAAACGTTTTTTTTTTGCGCGTTTTATCTCAATGGCACTACGCATCTCCTATCATTTTTTCTCGGTCTCTTCTAAAAAGATATCAGATAAATTTCTAGATTTGTCAAATTCCTATCCTTTTTTAATGTCTTGCTCAGACATCTATTTGTTGGATTTATCTCCCAGCGCATTAAAGCGCTCTAGGAGCATACTCGCTGGCTGCTCCTACCGTGTAAACGAATACCAAGCGAACGCACTACCTTTCCTGTCACTTGTCCCGGCTATGAACACTTTCATTCATGTGCCCGAGCACACAACTGTTCTACCGTTACATACCTGACTAGATCTTTGATGAGCTCCGATACGGCAGCGTTTTAACTTAGATGAGGCCACGAGTGAAATTTCGTACATATATTATATTCCAGTGTATTCGCCCTACACTCCTTTTCCCCGTTCAGAATGGGTTTAGGTCATGTGAAAGCTGAATACCCACTCTTCGCGATGCACAATGAATTTGCTTGACTTGGCTGATACAACTATTCATCTCCCCGTAATAGGAAATGGAAACTGGTGGTGTTCCTCAGTATTTACAGGTGCGTCATTGGCTTTGGTCTTGTAACTAGTCGCTTGTTTTACTGAGTGGTTTTTGCTAACTTGACCTTTGACCCCGGGAAAACGAGGTTTGATTTGGGTGGTTTCATCCTTCCGTTTGTGGACCGCTGTTTCCACTTGGAGTACACCGATACTTGGTGAGGTGGTCTTAGTTATTCTCACATGAGTAATACAGATTAGCGACTATGGATCCGTATGACTTGGGAAGAAGAATGTGCAAAGTTTACCACACAAGCCAATTCCTTCACTGTCCGCCTGCATGCCACCAGCTGTCAAAAGAGCCCTTTTTGGGTTTGATAATACCCGATTGCCTAAAAGAAGTAAAGGGTTGACTTCGAGGACTCTAATCGAGACTTTGACCAAACCAAAAAGGTAGGAGGACAATCTGAAGACTGGTGACAGATTGACTCAGTTCATACGCCCTTCAGAAGGGCCTAGGCATCCAGGATGTCACAGATTCCGATGAGCCTAATTTTATGCTCCGTCCGCTTTCCGCAGTTGATTTAGGATCAGGGTTTAATTATCTCTAGGCTGGTTACAAAAGATCAGTCAGTTTTTGTATGGACCCGGGCATTCCCACTCGCCATCGCACTTTCGCTACGAGAATGCAGTGTTTAGGACTTTCTCGCCAGAGGCTGTGTGAGACGTAAACCAAGTGGGAACATTACGAGAGGGATTCAGGATCAGTAGCCGACTAGGAGTCTGAGAGACTCATCCTTACTCTGCTGAAGTACTGGTATGACGTTAACTGTTTTATTGGATCAAATTGTCCGCTATTCACACAAATGTTATGAATAAGTTACTTTTAACACAGCAAGGTTTAGCCGGAGTGAGAAACGTATTTTTAATTTCAAATTGCCTGCCAATGAATCCTGTTATTAGACCAGAACTTTGGGTTTTTAGCAATGAAACAGCTCGAATGAAGCACTCGAGAAGTTCAGCTAAAACCAAATGAGCAGAAAACATATGGGATTATTGAGTTACCTCGTAAATAACCAACTGATGAGGCGTTTGATGGCTAGTAGCGAATTCCTCGCAGGCACCATGAGGTGAATCTCAACAGGCAGACAGGCTGTAGCATTCCCCTCACTTTAGAGCCACACCGATTAGAATGAGCGGCTTATTTCTCGGAATCAAGTCTGGCTGTCTGTTCACTCGGACCAGATAAGGCCCGAGTATCACTGATTTTAGACAATTGTTTAGACAAACAGGGCATCTTCTGAATTGTAAGTGCAAAACAATGATGCTGCTACTCGTCAATTCGGGGATGGATTCTCACAAGTTTTCAACTGCTATGATTTACAGGAAACTCATGACGATTATTTCATCATTATCAGTAACAAGAGCAGGTATTTTGTCTCCTCATTCCATCTTCAATTTAGGCAGCGTCCGTTAGTACTGAGTGGTTAGTGTTCTTTTGTGAACTAATGACACAATGTTCCCGCCCAATTTCCTTTCTACCGCGGTGTTCTTGCTGGTGTCGAATGTGAATGTACGTGCGTGCGGACTTGCATTTCTTTTTCCGACTTCTTAGTCTCTGGAGTTTGGGATTCCCTGTCAGTGACCAACAGCAATTCGGATGATCCTCTACATCCTCAGCTTCATGAGTCACTGCTTAGCTTTTTGGTTTAAGTATTCTTGCCATTTGTCCTAATGGGTCACTGCAGAATTAAGTACCAAGTTATCCATCTCAAACGAAACAGGGACTTCGAAATTTTAATCCCAGAGCCCCCATCATAATAAGAGTTCGTCTGAACTCAATAAACTTCACTTTTTCTATTCGCTCCACCATAAAAGTAGAAACCAGCTGCACTATGCGTACATTTGCACAAATCAGGTCACGGATATAGTGCTATCTGGACCACGGTGAGAAGCGAATCACACGTCGTCTATTCAACGCTTCTTTTCGTCATCGATTATTCACATCACAATCAATAGTTCCTTTCGAGACAGTACACCAAACCGCGAACCACTGTCCACACGGCAACAAAACCAAGCCAAATCCGCAAACCGCCGGGAGACGGTGACCAGCATTCGCTTTTCGGCTAATTGAAATGTGTAGTTATCGCTTCCTGGAGATTCCGGCAGAGTCAATGACCAGGAAATTCAGTTCTTACTCTCCCATTCCCATGCAATTTCGCGAAAAGAGGCAGGAGGTCGTTGTCTTACTCAATGACGGGCCACATTCATCACGTCACATAAGCACCAACACACGTTTGTGATACTTTATAACGGGAACTCCTAACAAGAGAACCATCGACGTCATGGATCGCCTATTTGGAGAAAACAATTGACATGGCGGTCTTTCCCCTATTCGCAACGTGGGAGCGCGCCGAGTAGAGCACGGTTCCATCTTTCGTGCATACTGAAGATCCAAAATGGTGTCAACCTTAAGCGATGACAGTTAGTCTGATAAGGTGCATCTAAATCAGCCTATACATCCCGTGTGCCCTTGCATGTCCGGAACTCCAACCTATTTACCGCGGAAAAAATAGACGAGTCAATAAGCCTTATGTGAACGAAAGGCCATCAAGCGATTTCGCGTATCGGAAATTGCGGTTTTGAAGACAAGCCTCGTGATACTACTGACTCACTTGTGGTCGGTCGATTCTCTTGGGTGCATATGCTAACCCGTGAAACAAATCTATCCAAGGAAAACGTTCCCGGGGCGATCTTCGTTGGAGCGGCTTGCTCTCTAGAATACTTGTACCGCCATCGCTCAAACAAATCAAATGCTAATTATGGGGCCTGTCAATTATCATACATGACCAGTGGAAGATAGAAACGACCGGTACGGAAGAATGAGTTTGTGAATTGTAACAATGTTTACCCAGGTGGCCCAATTTTCGTAAGTGGAGTTGCTTCTACACTGTTCCCTGATGCACACGCTGATTAACGATTCGACAACCGATAACTGGGAACACTGAACGGTTCCCTTAAGTGAAGAATATCGGAAAGGAAGTCACTGGGACAGATCAAGGTCAGCTTGTACAAACGAATTTGAGGTTGTTCAAAGGGTTGACAGTTACAAAAATCATATGGATTTCATAATTTAAGTAAAATCTGGAATATGGACGAGTCACGTTGAAAGTTCCGGGACCAAACGAACGGACGTCGCATCCGAACAAAATTCACCAGGATTTCCTGATGAATTAATAAACGTCCAGTGGTTCGAATTCACGGAAAGGAACGGCTGAAATGTGGTTTGTGAGACATACTAGTTATTGATTTTTACGGTTTGGCATGTGCTTTGCACCTTCAAAGTGCAAAGTACTGTTGCAGGACTGGACTGCAGCAGTACCGAACTTGGTGCTCGGCGAAGAGGAACTAATGACGGTAGACCGTTTTACCAACCTTGGTAGCTGCGTTTCGAACGATGGTAGCTCGGTAATAGAGGTAAACGCGTATATCCAAGGCTCGAGCAGCTCATGCTGGAATGAAGCACTTGTGGCGTCGGCCTGATATTTCACGGAAGTTGAAATGTCGTGTATACTGTGCCGCGGTGCGCTCAATTCTGTTGTACGGTTGCGAAACATGGAGTATGTGTGTGGGAGATGTTCGTCGGCTAGAGGTTTTCGATCATCGATGTCTATGTAGTATGGCTAGGATTGGATGGAGTGACCGGGTGGGTAATATTGAGGTTAGGAATCTGGTATTGGGTGCCACTTCTGAGAATAGCTTGTTTCAGCGCATGAAACTCAGTAGACTACGCTGGTTGGGGTTGAGTCACGTATTGCGTATGGCGAACACTCGTCTACCATATCGTGCCCTAGTTTGTGTTCCTCCTAAGGAATGGAAGAAGCCATGTGGAGGCCAACAGATGACGTGGCAACGTGGAATGAGAAAATGTGCAGCGAACTTAGGTAAGGTAGGTGTTTCACGTCTTCGTAGTTAGGGTCCGAAAGACTCGTCGACTTGCTGGCTGGAGACACTGAAGGATATGGCAGTAAACCGTGAACAGTGGCGATCATGTTATTTTCTATCGAGTCAGAATGATTGAAAACACGTGTGTCTGTCCAGTTAGACTGTGTTTCGTGTGTTGGCTGCAGCAGCATCTTATCTTTTCCCGCCTGTGTAGGTCCACTCCCTGTTCCCTTTGGATATTCACTCTTTTTATATAAACGTGTAACTCTGAGGAAAAGGCAGCGGTCAGTGAGGCTTGCCTTGCTGTTTAACGCTGAACGATGGTGATGATTTTCAAGTGAGAGGATTTTCAGACGGTGTAAGAATTTCTGTTCGCTTCGCGTTGTCTACTTCAACCGGCAATATAAATGCCTCGGTCAATGTACACCGACTTGAACACACACAAGGAAATTCACTGAACATTTATTAGAATAATGGAAAGCGCGCGCAAGTTGGTAAATGTGTACAAGAGAACAATGGAATTGACAAACGCTAGATCCGGTTCGAGGTGATGCAAGTTTTCGGATAAGCAAAGCGAGAAGAAATTGGGACTTGCACTCGTGCCAAATCAAACGGGTATCACGTGACTGGCTGCTAACAGGGGATGAGGGGTAAACCAGTGGTGCCGAGTCACGCCATAACTGGTATAGTAGCATGAACAATCAGCAACGGCCGGATCTGAGACGAGAATGTAAAAACAAACGAACAACAATGACTTGTTTGTCAATAATAACCACTTGACAAAGTAACGCAAGAATTCCTTACCGATAAGAGAGAAAAGATCGTGTCGTTGAGCCTACCCATGAGTAGATTAATTCCTCACAAACCGTGGGCACTAGTCCACACAGTGAGACAAAGTGATCCAAATTGTGACAAATTTTGTCAAGTCCAATTGAAACAACTCCAGACGTGGGATCACATGGTGAAAACAAAATATCGCTATCGGTAAACCGAACGTTTATTTCTGACGAAAATAATAATATGTATTCCGACTTGTACGATGTGGGTCAGGCGGTCTGGTCTTAACAAGATTCGGGTTTTTACTGCTGATCAGAATAGGACCAGTTGCTAATTGTTATCTGTGAAAGATGTCATTTGGAGAAAATTTGTCGGGTCGTATCTTTCGATGGGCGATCCAAAACGTCGATGGTTCCCATCTATAAACCGGAAAAATCAATGTTAAATCATACAGTGGATTGTTACGATCCATCGGCCGATCGGAGTGCGTTTTTTCCAGTGTGTTAACGAACACTAGGTTGACCTCTGTGAATGAGCTGAAAATGTTTGAAGAGCACGCGAACATAAACGAAAACCACAATCTAGTTGTGCCCTGAGATGCACTTGAAAACCCATATCATGCTGTCTAGTGCAGTTTTCAGGTCAGTAATACATGATACACGAAAAAACATAGTTATCATTACCTGTTTATCAAGGGAGAGAAATGCATTCTTGGTGGTCTCATATCTACACCGTTTCCACGTCGTTTCGGAAGTATATCAAAACTATTCGGCATTTAGTAAGAGCATGTTTCTTTTTCACAAGACCTGTCAAGTGTACATTTGCATAGATAATCCGTGCATCTTACGGAAAGCATGTGCAAGCTCGCCCGTGTAAAGTGGATCAAATTACAGAATTTTGCGAGTGGAGCATTAGTAGGCTAGCCGGATGACACTGTCTCTTATGAAATAGGGCAACGTGAATCGACAGCCACGACCTTGTAATTTGGAGAAGCACAGAACCATATAAGGTCTCAATAAGTCAGGTGTGGTAACAAGCCGGGCGATGGCGAGCCACCGTCTACCACCAAAGTGACGTGGGATTCGAACCTCTAACCTTTTTGGGGTGGCAGGCGTTTAATCCATTTGACGATCGCCGGTTAAGTGGTAGTTTTAACGCTGTTCCAAAGGACGTTGAGATAATTTTGAAATCATATAGGAGATGGTATAGCGGTTCAAAGAATAAACGATCATTAGCTGCACGTTCGCAAGCTAACGTAGTGAAACCAGATCATTTAAACACGGAAGGATGATGACAGAAACTGAGTTTGACAAGCGTTGTGATACGTTTACCAGTTATGAAACTACATGAATTCCTAATTGTTGGACCCATAAGGTCTCTGGACCGAAACACTCGATTCTTTGGCTGTAACCTAGAACAAACAAACTGACAAGCACACGGCACAAATTTGCCGTATTGCCATCTTAACGTCACACGATAGTCAGTGAATTGACCTCAAACCTACCATATCTGATGAGCCAGACAATCCACGAATGTAAAGACGAGCGATTACCCGGAAGTGCAATAAGCGATGCAGAATCAGATGATCGAAAAACAAATGACTTATTCTACCACAAGAATGAAGCACGTGTGCTGCAAAACGAATGTTAGTACAACGTTTAAAATTTGCTGTGCTAATCGGGAGAGGCAGCAAGTATGGACTTGGAAATTAGGAGCCGCAGAGAACTGCACAATGTGCCAGAAAAATTTGTCATCTTTTGAATCTCTGCATGCAAATAATCAAAGCCGGGTTCGTGGCTAGGACGGTCGTTCATCCGAGTTAGCATCCCAATGCCTCGGTGCGTTTCAGGCTTCGAATAGGGTACTTGCCCTAAACTACGCTCGAAATGCTCCCGGATGACTGTTCTCCATAAATGGCTTCTACCGAGGAAGTCCTACGAACTGCCTTCTTGTAGCAGTTTCTAGTGAAGTGCAATGACAAAGGCGAGTAGCCGGCGTCATGCACCGAGTTAGCTGAGCTTTGGCAACCAATCTAGGGAAGTTTGCTACACCGTGATTTCAAACCAACCACGATGTCGAGGGTGGAGACAGATACAAAGCATGGAAAGGTCCTCGATGGGGGTATGCAACTCTCAGGTCGTCCAACTGCCTTCTGAGTTGATTTGCAGAACTGGCAGGATATGATGGGAAAATTTTGTGAGCAACTCAGAGACTAAGCGTAGGATACTTGGTACTACGGTTCAGTCTTCGGAACAGGCACTGAATGGGAATACATAAGGTATTTGGGTCATGTTATTGCGCGTGCCCACAGGACGACTGTACGTTGATCTAGAAGGTAGATAAAGAATGGAAGAGGTGGCCCAACAATGACATAGCAAAGAAGGTAAGAAAATCTAAACCTGAGGACTGAGACACATAGGCCAAGTCAGACTACCGGGTTGGGGTCTACGAGGTCCCCCAAAAGAATGATTGAAGACATCGGGTAACAATGCTCAATTTCAAAGTCAGTGGCTTCCTGGCAATCGAAAACTTTCTGCTTTTAAATTTCCCATCCGCTTATAAATTCAAAATCAATCTCTTACTACTTCTCTTTCACTTCACCTACGAGCAGACAGTGTTGTGAGGTAGCCAACAAGACCGTAGGACGTCTTTGCAAGGCAAATGGTTGTAAAAATTGAACTGAAATGAACACAGCTCGGTTGCAATAATCAAACGGATGCAAGCGAACTGCTCATTTAACGCCAATGAAAGTGCTGAGTCGCTGGGTCCGACAACAAGAAAATATTGCACCAAAGTTGCAAAATTACCTCAGTTCAGTTTGGACAAACATTAATGTTGCACAAACGCTCAAATTTCAGTTGCCACCTCACAGCATCAACTGCTTAAATAAAAGAAAAGAAGGAGGAATGGCGAAATATCGATAACAAAACACTAAAATGAAGAACTAAGCAGAAGTAAGGTCTTGAATGCAAGAACGCCACTGAACCACATCATCGATCGATCATCATTCAGCCGAAGCGAAAATCGAATTAAAACTAGCGGGTAGTTCGATTCGACGTAAGTGGTTCAGTACGATCTCCAGTTTTGAATACAATCACACCAACGGTAGCTCACTCTCACAGTCCATTTGACTCACTATCTGTATAGTTAGAACGTCATGTCGCTGTGTTTGAAATTCCTGCCAGACAAGGACAAATGGCTGTCTACACTAAACTAGATAAACCTGTCTCGGTTATTCCAATGCAGAGCGGGCAATGCGCAACGCCCACCTTAACTAGCTTTCGATGCACACTGAAATC
>LUCM01005644.1:276982-298073 GCA_008360955.1 Fasciolopsis buskii | reverse complement strand
ATCCAGCTAGCACTACAACGCCGTGAAAACTTTGCTCTGGCAAACCGAGTATGACGACTAAGCTGTAGAAGTCGGTCACTAATACTCAATGACTTCCCGTTCTCTTGCGAGTTCGATTAATGCCAGAGATGACAAAATAAGCCTGCATTTATATAGCTATTGTCGTCCGTTCGAAAACCGATCGACTCTTGGAATCTTACAGTAAATAAAACGACTATTAACCGGACCGTTTCCAAAACCACGCTGATCCGCACCTTGAGTGTTGTCGCCCCTGCATGTGGGATGGCGGAGTAAAGTATCTGTGAGCAAGAATCATTATGGTGAAGTTTAGGACGTAGCGACGAATGACGCGAACCTTAAGAAACGTCGGGCTGAAATGTAGTTTTGGTATGCTGCACTGAACACCAGATAGTATCTCGTCTTTGAATAATCCGAAAATCCTTGTTTTATATAACACCAACCAAACTAATTCCTCTGCGGTTTTCACATCAGGATCCATCATCCTTCACGTAAACCAGCCTTTGATAGTCTTCTCCCTTGCCCAGAATGACCCCAGGAATTCGGTTAATTCCAATGTTGACACAACGCCACCATCCTTGAAGAAAAGTGGCGACACTCCATTTAGACCAGCTGCCTCATCACCTCAATTTCCGAAAGAGGGCTGGTATCCATCTGCAATGGTTCATTTGGAGGCACCAGTGAAAGACCCATTATGGCTGTGAGTCAATTAAACTGCTCTCTAAAGTGTTCTGCCCAACGCGCCAGCTGACTGTTGAGAGTGAATCAATGTGCCGTCGGATTCCATAATTATTTGGATTACTCTCGGCTTCCGTGGACAAATATTTTAATCAGTCGATATGGGTTGTGACCACTTCCAATAGCTGCAGTCTTTTCCATTTCCGCATTTACCAGTACCCCCGATCATTTCGCAGGATCTTGGTTACCTGACGCCACGGGGACTTACGCTTCTCATTGTGTCTTGCATCCGAGGGGATGGATCTCCAAGCATTCAACAGAGCAATTGAAGTCAAGGGTATCGATCGTTTCTGAGGTTTACACGGCAAGAAATGCTGCTGAGTGCAGGGTATTCTTGATATGCTCTTGGTATTTGCTCGGATCTTGAGTATTTTGTTGAGACGATAATCGCATAGGAACTGAAGTTGGCGATTATCGTCTGGGATCAGCTGCGCAATACAAGTGGCTTTTGTACTGTGACCACGGGCTAGATGCAAACAAAAGCAAACACAAACTAAAGGATGATCTGAGTCCACGGGTGTGGACTAGAAAGGTCGGCAATCCGCGACTGATCCTTGCCACCGATGAGCGATGGTAGTGTGATCAATCCCAAACGAACGCTGTGAAGGTGGAGATGCCAGGTGAGTCGATGTTACTCTTTATGACAAAGCGGTGTTCTTCAGACACAGCTTGTGGTGAGAGAAAAATTGGGTGAGACGATCTCTGTTGTCAGTGCGATCAGTTGGGACAGAAAATCAGCCTACGATGTGCTATACAGTCTCCGCTAAGTAGCTTCTTGGGGGTTAAAATCACCACCCATGTTGTACATCAAGAAGAGCAAGCAAAAATTGGCCATGATAGACTTTTGACATGTCTACAGTCCTAGATATTCCGAGGATCGCCATTATTGAAAATACCCACATACGAAAGTTCTACTCCAGGTTCTATTACAGCCAAACTATGAGAATGCAAGAGGCTGTTCTGCTTCAGAACCATAACACCATTTGGCACATCCCGTACGGGACTTTATAGCGGTTATTGCCGATGAAGAATGCAACAACAAGCAAAGAAGTTCGATACATCACTTCTTAAATATCACCACTGGTTCCCATCTCTAACGGCCAACCTTCTATTGCTTTTGAACTAGTCAAGAATCGTCCGCTCCCAAGAGCTTTGTCTAGAAAAACTAAGTGAAACAGGTAGATTTCGTTTTATTGCGGAAAGCCAATCATAATTGTAGGATTAACGAATGTTCCATCAGCCATCCGAGTTATTTCCTGATTGGTTGGGCCTTCAACCCGACGCTGTTCCGAAATCCGAATTGTTTACGTCCAGTGGTTGCAACTGCTCACCACATGATTCATTAGATTTGCCTTTCTGCATTCTTGGTTTCCAAGCACGATTCAATGTCAGATTTCGGATAGTAGCCAACTAGAAAGGACGGTCTCTTTCACTGTGCTACCGGGGCGTACCCAAGATCTTTCACGACTACATTGCATTCATTTACATTTGTTGATTTACGACCTGCCGATCACGGTCCATAATCTAGCGTCCACCAGTGACCAACTAAATGAGTCGGTCTGATTCAGGACATCAAAAGCAAATGGTAAGTAGAAAACACTCAACCTGACGAAAAAATGCACCAATATCCAAACTCGCCAAATAGGGAGTTTACAATGACGGATATCTGGTAGCAATTAGGGTCTACGTCTGACAAAAATCTGTCAGGCTTATCCCTTGAGGACAGGTCAGTACTTCCCTCCGACAAAAAATAGTGGTCCATTCCCAGAAGAGCAATCCGGTGGGATTTCAAATCGACGATATTTACAAAAGTTGCTTTGGAAAAATTTCAGTGATGAACAAACATGAGAATAAAAGCGCCTCTAAGGCGAACACCTCGAAAAGCTAACAGCACATCAATAAAGTATGATCTGTGCAGAAGACGCGTAGACGATTCATGTCAAGAGGGCATTTCGTTCCGAAGCATGCTAAAAATCAATGATCGACAACGCCGAAAATCGAGGTGTAGAACGGATCAGTGATGGAATTAGTTGAGACTTACCAAGGTACTAATAGGGAGGCCTGCGCAGCCCGTATTTTGTGAATGTGTGTGTATCAACTCACGTCAGAGGATGAAACAGAGTGGGAAACACGACAAGAGATGTGAGGCTGTCTGGAATTCATCGCAGAGAAAAAAGTAGGTCACCTGGCCATTTTACTTTAGGAATACTCCCGCCGTGATCTGCTCTCACGTTCACGATGGCGCCGGTGTTGATGTTTTCTTGGTTTCTTTGGTGACTTACAATGATCGTTCTTTGAATGTTTCTTTGAACGTTTTGTGCTGTGGCTTTGATCGCGCCGTCGATCACGTGCGTGGCGACCTTTCCTGCGCGATGACGACGAAGACGGCGTAGACGACGATGATGAGGAAGAGGACGAGGAGGAGGAGGAACGACGCGATGTGGATGGCGATTTTGATCGACCGTGTTTACGGTGCAATGATGAGCTCGGCTGGCGAGATTCATCATTACGATGGTGGGACCGATAAGCTTTGGGAGATTGAACAGGTGAACGACGACGGGAACGGGAAGAGGTAGACTGGTCACGTTCTGATTTCCGTTTATCGGTGTCAGATTTATGCAACTCCCGGGATCTGGCACGTTTTTTGTTATCAGGTTTAACGGTCCTATCACGACTTTGCGATCGTGCGATGCGTTCCGATGAACTTTCTCTAGTATCTGTCAGAATCAAACAAGGAAAAGATTAAGAACAGCAATAATGGGCGGCCAGGCAGAAACATTCCGAATTAACAGAGGACCTGAGTAGGCGTTGATAGATTAAAAATATTACACAGTATCTATGTCAAACGGCGAGATGAATGAGGAAGAAAAGTGAAACAAAAAGAGGTAGATAATTGTAAAAGCCACACTAGTAACATCGCATTTGTCTCGAGAAGACACATTCAAACGATATCATGTAACTTGTTGATCTAAGACAAGACAAAGTAGCCTTTTATGTTGGCACTTCACGATCGCGGATTTCATCGTTTTCTAGAAGCCACCGTTGCTGTTCTCTCCACATTAATCCATCAAAAACAATAAGGCGCGAAAGTTTATCGCTTGTTAGCTACAAGGTGCAAAGCATGCATGAAATCCTTCGATGTGAGATCGACACAATAAAAGGCAATATGTATAGTTTGTGGACATAAGATACATTTTACTTAGACGTAAAAAAACGAAAGGGAATACCAGGATAATGAGATGAACGGAACATCATTTGGGACGATTTCATTGCCATTTTAGAATAGTTATCAGCAAACCTCTCCACTGTCAGCAAAGAAAGAGGGACAAACAGGCTCAACGGCCTTCTATTTAGAACTACTGTGGGTAACAAATTCGCGATTGAATAGCTTCATGGCTGCTGAGATCAGAAGGCTTCGTGTGCAACGTCTGCAGAACGAGACAAGAAGCAAACGGCAACGGATACCTACCTGAGATTTGGCGACACTGTGACTGGTCACGTTCTGGTATGGGCGAAGCATTATCAGTTTTGTTCCGTTTTCCGGACGAATACTTGCGTTCACCGGAACGATCGGATCTCCGTGAGCTAGATGAAGATTCATGTCGATGTCGCATTTTCGTGTCATGTTCTCTTGAAGACTCACGCGTATCATCTACACAGTTACCAACGGAAAATTGCAACCGGATAGGATTATTCGAGAATGGAGTGATATATATATATATATATATATATATATATATATATATAAAATTACGTTTTTGTGCGTATCATTTGACATCAGCATCACGATAGAGAAGAGAAACAATGCGGAGAAAAAGAAAAGAAACACTGGGTTCCTCTTATTTAGGAGATGAAAGAAAAAGGAAATAACTTGCATTTCATGCATTCGCCCCGGGCATTCACGCAAAACATGTCACTTTAACCGTAGTGCGTTACACGAGAAAAATTGGAGAAGTAGGCTATGAACACTCTATAAATAGTAAGCATACGTTCTTTCAACTAAAACCGTGGAAGGCACACATTGTAACCGCTGTCTCTGTGTAGACGGAGCTTCTTGCTTATGGGATATAAGGCACCACGCGCAAATAGGTATTCCACGTAGGAGGTCAACAAGAAATGACGAAATACAAACAACTCGCAATACCCATCTACATGAAGAAGAAGTTGCATTTCGCTGTAGTCGCACCTCTGCATATCGCTACTTTTAAATAGCCAAACAGGTCGACTCATCGAATACAGCACAAAATATGACAGAAACTGGCGATAATGTAACGTCTATAATAATAACATTCACCTGTACGGGGTCTGTCATTTCGAGAAGGCGCGTCGTCCGGTGAATCCAAGTGGACTTCGGCTTCACTCTTCCGGGACACTGATTCGGGTCCATCACCATGAGAGGATGAACAAGACGATTTCCCGTTCTCATCATCATCTGCATCGCTATCCTCGGTGTCGTAAGCGACCAAACCTGAAAAGCGACAAACGGCTGATTGGTTGAAACATTTGCGTCTGTATCCTACATGCGGAGCTTGATAGCAAGGGACTTGTCAAGTTGGCTAACAGATTGTATCAGTATCTAGGATTGTCGTTAGCGAAATTGACAGGGAGGGAGAATTGTAATACGCCGACTTCGGGACAATACTTTTCGATGGGCTTCCTGAAAGCCGAGAATTGCCTTAAATCCATCCCTATCATCCGCAATACTTTCGGGGATATCGGAGAACGAAGGCAATGCATTTAATGTGAACACATCACCCACATTCGGTCGGATATCCATTTGGGTGAGCGGTTAGGTATGTCGCATAGTTCCCAAGTTCCACCAGGCAGTAGATATAGATACTCGTCCATTCTGTAAAATTCGTATGACCACAAGGAATGCGAACATGGGCTTGTTTTTCAAACGGACTGTGACAAACACTGGAATAAAGACTGAAGGTGCAATAATTATTAATATTAACCACACAGTGATGCGTATGACGTGGACAGGCCAACGCGTACTACCAGCTACTTGAGGTGCACCGATACAACGTTATTGTCACGTGACTTAATATACATACCACAACGAACAAGTCAGAGGACTTAATAAAACAGACTACCGAACGATATTTGAAAATTCCACAGGGTATGGGAATAAAGAAAAGAAGGATTCTCTCGATGTGGCATGACAGTTAGCCATAATCGTTTCCGCTCCAAAACGCAGTCCGTGTATTCGGAAAGAAATAAATCCAGATCAACGTCTTACTTTCCACGGTTACCTGCGTATAATGACAGCAAAAAAGTATTGTTGGGCCAGGAATATCACTGTCTGCACGTGACAGCTCAAATGGGAACTCAAACGTTTAATCTCAACAAGAGATTCGTAACCAATTCCAGACGGTCCAATTCTTTTCAAGCTTTCACCGTAAAAAAGTGATTTCAATGATTGACTGTCTAAAGTAGTACACCAAAAGAACTTGGGCTGCCATGGAAACTGAAACCAGATAAATTCTTCCGGGAAACCCTGCAAAAAGTCAGACTCGTTCTATGCTTGAGTTTCTGATGACGTCATCTGTACTATCACACCCTACTCACTAAGCCTAACGTTGGAGGTAACTAAAAATTTGAGATTATTTAGTGCAATTTTCTAACAGCGATCGATACCACACATGCATGGGTACTCCTCACTCAAGCTCAGCCGATTAAATAACACACCTAAAATATCCCACACTTATGATCACTCGCTCCCTTGCACCTAACTTTGATCAATCCTTGCAACTTTTCACATAAGCTTACTAGTCCAAATAGGTCAGAAAGCAACAATTACGCCTCACTAAGTGCTCGTATGTAAGGTGAAGTGCTGGTTTGGTAAAGAAAGACTTCAGAACCCTCCATCGTGGTTTGTCAATTATCAGTGGTGCATTTTACATACCACTGGAAGAATTCTGTACTAAACTGTGTGACATGCATCTGTCTACGTGCGAAAAGTTTGCACATAAAATTCTTTCAGATTCGTCTTATTCCTTACACAATAATCTTTCTAAATGACGTTCTTATACCAAGATACGTTCTACCCTCGGCTCCACACCCTCTCGCATAAATATCTATGGGAATTCCACTGTTCACTATCTAGCCCGAATTTTCAACAATCGAGATTAGATCAAGGCTGATTTTTTACACAATCTCTCGTGAATTTCACGTTTATTCCTTGCTCCACTTTTTTTCCCCCAAACTCTGTATTCTGATGAGGTGGCGAACGCATCCTTTTAGACTGAAATGCAGACACTTATGTAGGCAAAAGTCCAAACAATACAACACAATTTTCTGCACCTGTATTATGCCGATATTATTCATCCGGAGCTTATTACAACAAACGCTCTTTCCATGATTTTCATTCGTTTTTTTCGAGCGTAAACAGTCAGTCAACGGTATTGGGTTTTCGTTTTTAGATTTCTCTTTCATTTGACCCACTCACTCAGGTTGCAAAATTGTAGAACAATCCTTTTTATTCTGGCCTACTAACTATACAATTTTCCCCTCTTCAGAAGTAAGATCAATAAATTGGCTCTCAGTTGAATGTTCCCCATATAAGAACCCTTTGAAGTATGCCTCTGGCTACGGGAGCACATAACCAGTCCACGGCAAAGTATAGTTTGCGTTGAAAAACGATGGTGATATAAGAAAAGCCTAGCATGACAACTGAAACAGACCGACAACTCATTCTGAATTCACAGGAAAGCAAAAAAACCCAACAAAATGGCAAACGAGCAGATATTACCGGTTAAAGTGGTCAGGGCATCCACTGTTTCCACATCCGGCTCCGATCGCGAAACCGCTGGGGCTGATTCTTGTGATCGTTTTTCACTTTTAGCCACGTTTTGTTCACGTCTCGCCGAATCGAGAGCATCCTGGGCGATTGTTGTTAACAATTCGGTGGTCACCGTCAAGAGAGCGTCGGTCAGTGTTCGAGTGATGAAACGAGCCTTGTAAAGTGAATCAAGAAAAGTAAGCTATAACGCTGAAGCTTCCAACCCAAGTGAATGTAACGAGGATATAGTAGATGACCCTTGCACCTAATTTACTCATGGCAGGTAGTCAACATTTACGGGATTGGTTTTGGTTTAACCTCGACAGAATCTAATCACAAATTCAGTAAACCTGGATAAAGAACTAACCGGAAATCAAGTTTCAATGCGGAGAATGCAGCATACACGTCATAGTTCGATGAAAAACCCAATCTTGAGATAATGAGATAGTCGACAGATAAGATCTTGGGCCATGATTCGGTCAACGTGGTAAATTTCCAACGGGTGGAGGATAGTGGTGGCGGGTCGAGTGACTGTCATCGTGGCAATGAGTTGCCATTTTGTGATGGAAGTGGATATCAGGATAGCAATCCACGAGCACGTCCAGGAAAAAAGCTTGAATAAGAACGTGAGCTTATCCTTTGTGGCACAGTCTATTATTTAAATGAAATTTGATTTGCAAATGTGGTATAGAAATCTTACACGCTTTGATCGGGTTTGAACTAAATCACTCATATTCTACAACTGATTTATGTTATGGCAACAGAGATCATGAATCAAGATAATTCGCCCCCAAAAAGAATAGTCTGCGGATGAAAGGTTACCACTAAACTGAAAGGACGGGAACAGTCAACGCTGTGAAACAAAGTAAACCGATAGCAAAAAAACTACAACTCACGAAATGTCTAGCACTCTTAGTCACACTAGGGGGTTTCCGAGACCACGAGAAGGCGTTCAACGAAACTGAAACGCACAAATATTGTGACTGGAACTACAGAAGCAATATCAGCCAAACAAAACAACAGCATCAAGGCTTACTTGCTCGTTTTGTTGATCCTCCTCACTCAATGCAGCGAACCGTTCCCGGAACTCCTGTTGCGAATGAACCGCGGACACCTCGGTCGGAGCCTGAGAAAAATACACCCGGTCGATGGGGTTCATAAGAGCGCAGAGAATACACGCTCGCTCATTGGTGATGCGTTGATCCAAATGTATGGAGAAGAGTATCCGTATGCAAAAATACAATTGGATGCATACAGACCAAAAGAATAATTAAACGGAACTCAGGAAAAAATGGATGATGAATTATCCGAGAAACTCTGTAGATCTTTATTGCTTCACAATCGTTTTGCATTAGGTTGTGCACATCATAGAGGAGCTGCATAGTAACGTCGGATCATTGTAGCATTCTATATCTTCAGCTGGCGGGTGAAAAGAGGGATTAAAACAAACGCTGTCCAGCAGACTGAAAGTAACGACTTGAGTGAAAATGACGTCCACATTAAAAAAGAATAGCGGCGAAGAGGAACGACCGACCAGAAAGAATGCGTCAAAGAGTGGAGTACTAGTGGTGGACGAGAAGAAATTATGGTACCGCTTACCGTTTGGCTGGCTGTTGCAAAACTACGCAGCATGTTAGACTGGCCTAGTCGACTTAAAGCCGATTTACCGGCGGACTGTGGCATGTCCGTGGTGTTTTGATAAGCAAGAAGTTTCAACCTAACAGAAGCTGGATCAAGCGAACCCGGATGCGCATCGTCTGAAACTGCGCTTTGGTCGTTGTCAATTGGTAATTGCGCAATTAAAGGATGTTGATAAGTTCTCCCATCTACAGTACCGGACAGATCAGACGATACGAGGGAAGTGTTTTCGTCCGGACCAATATCCTCCTCTTCATCGGTGCTCTCGGGATGTTCCGGCAGATTGGAAGTCTTCACACCTAGCGAATCCTCGTTTTCGGATTTCTCACGGAGATCGTCTTCTATCTCATCGTCATGTTCCATCACAATATCGCCCTCGGCATCACGAGGAGCATCAGGTGCGGCACCCAGAGCTGCAAGCAAAGAATGCACCGTGAACTGAACTATTATTACCGCGCAAAATGCCATAAAGCAGGTAATATTGGAGACCATATGTGAGTATAAAAAAATCAAGCAAGCCAAATGAAAAAGTACTCATGCGGTCAATACGTGAACTTGATATGAACCGAATCCAGAGAATCTCAAACGGATCATGTTTATCCGACCGAACAGCTATCGGTAAACCGTTCCGCAGCTAGGCGTAGCATCCGGTTATTGTTTACTAAGTCAATGGAAAATAGGCGTAATCTTCGCCGAATGTCTGGTTCACGAGAAATAAAGAGGTAAAAGAAACCAGACGGTTCAATGACTCATTTTTCGGTTCGCGTTCTGTGGTACTGGACAGAGCATTTTATTTAGTAGTCTAGTCGGCCCAATCCTTTATGAAATTTGGGAAGATTTTCTCGGAGGGCATAAAGCTGATGTGCAGTGGAAGGAGCATGCCCCAAAGCCGCTAGGACCTACTAGACGAGGGCGGGGAACCGGTAAGAGTGACCATGAAACTTGGAGCAGCGGGGAACTATATAAGGCCTTATTAGGTCAGCCGTGGTAACAAGCCGGGGGATGAGTTGTTGTCTACCAACAAAGTGGTCGACGGAGCTGGGACTCGGGACTCGAATCTCCGACCAACTGAGCTGTCCCCGTCCTTTCTCAAGAATGATAGCGAATTTTTGTCATTGGAATTAGTAAAACTTCGGTATTCGATCTGAAAAAGGGAGCGAACCGTAAACTACTGTGTGTTAACGTGGTCAGCCCATGTTGTGGCAAAAGGGCAGGAAAACCTCAACCAATGAGCTGTATGGAGTCAGATTGCCGGGTCAGGGTTTAGGAGACTCTCTCCTCTCCCTTAAGCCGACGATTGGAGACTTCAAGCGATATGACTGAATGCGGCAGTCAGTGGCATTTTTGCATTTACAATCCTCCGTCTTATTTACAATCCTCCGTCTTATATACAATTCTTTAACTTAGCCTCTTGCGGTCGGTATTTCACTACTTCTTGTTTCTGTTTTGAGTAGACGGTGTTGTGAGGTAGCACCGAAAAACGGAGCATATCAATGCAAGGTTAACGGCCGCAAAAATTGATTCGAACTAAGTTCCTTGAACGTTTAACAGCTATGACTTGGATTAACAGCACACACTGCTTCACTGAAATCGCAACCATTGACAAAATTGACGTCAACTTATCATCTCATGTCAATGGATCACAATTCGCACGTGAAATGCCCGATCGCCGTAAACGTTGTACAAAAGTGGTTGTTAAATCGATCTGAGGCGCAAAATCAAGTGCAAAAATGACGATCCACGAAGAGAATAGTCTGCATGTGGCTCATCCTATCTGGACTATCATCACAAGTCTGTCTGTCCGTCTATGCTCACATTCCGTGTCGTGAGCACCCGCCGTTATCGAACCACTGAAACCATCACTTTGAGATTAAACAAACTCCTCGGAGGGCATTGAGAAATAGCTTACGTATGAAAATTCGTCCATCCTCAGTGGCCCACAATTAGCCAGTCCTTTTGAGTATATCGGTTGTTCCCCATCGTGACTGTGTCAACCATCCCTGAAACTCTCACCGATGAGTAATGAGTGAGTACGAGGCAAGTCAACTACTGAAGGTAAAATGGTTCAATTTTTCTAAAAAAAAAAGCATCGGATGTTCTTCACTGTTTGAACACGCACGAGTACAATACAGAGCTGACTAACTGGCTGGCAGAAAACCGGAACCAAGAAGGAAGATAGGCACATGTATCTTACCCGTATCACCAGTGACTGCGGCCATTTCTTTTGCTTTCTTTTTTTCCAATTTCTCCAGTTCATCTCTGAGCCAGGCCGGAAGTGCTCGCTTCTTACCAGGATGACCAACTTCAGCGTGATCGGCTTCGAAGTTTTTAGGTGGCCAAGCACCTGTACTGACAGCGGCCTCCTCTGGAACAACGACAAAAAAGATCGGTCAAAGAAACATCATGTTAACTTTATCCAAACGCAAACACTGCAAAAAACGCAACCCTTCTGAAAATCTTAGAATTTTCGGAAAGTCATGACCACTGAGCTTGGAGTTTAGATCGGAAACGTTTCATCATCAGTCGACATCGTCAGTGTATTGGGCTAAGAGCAACGCCAATTTTTAAGGTCACTGAGAATGTCAGAAATGTTGCCACGAGTACTGACAGGCATATAACGATAGAAACAAATTAATGAGTCCAACAGTTGCCCCATCTGCTACCTATTGTATAACATTGATGAGAACGTGAAGAGAGGCATCGTTGACAATACCCCAAATTTATGGAACTTGAACAATAGGGATCCTACAATTAAGTGCAGTGTGTGGGATTGATGTTACTGCGTTTGACTGACGACTCTTCAGACTAAACCTTTCATCAATCCCACATACTACTCGCGCGCAACTATGAGATACACTGGAATATCAAACGTGAGCATTCGCCCATTCTATGGGAGGCATTCGACTGAGGCTAAAGGAACATTTCATTCCCTGACCCCCTGCGAGGACATTGGGCACTACGGGGTGTCCCCAAAGTCGACATCCGAACAAACAACTCAGTAATTCTGTTCAGTCTGTATGGGATCTGGAGGCGCAGTGGCAATACACATGCCCTCCAGCTGGAAGACTCGGACTCAAACTCAGTGCAACGGTGATGATGCGCCACCTATGGGTTGTAGCAGGAGGAAAACTTCAATCTGGCGATTCCCTAAGATAAGACAGGATGGGTGGCTTGTTGTCTTTGCATGAAAAAGTGTAGTCCGAGTAGTTAATAAAAATAGAAACTTAAGATTCTAAAGTGAAGACAGCCACGTCAGGAAAACAAATATTAACCTACTGAGACTATACACTGCTTTGTGTTGCCCAAAGCTGGTTCACCGTGTAATGGGTATCAGAGACTTAATGAATATCCTCGCCTTGGTGGCGCCTGAGCCGAACCCAAACGTTTCATTGCCATCAGCAGTCACACGAGGATAAGCTCTGATAGCGAAAACACTGCTCGATAAGAAACAGGCCTGACTCCCAGCCGGGATAAGGGGAACAGCTGTACGCCATCTGTCAGGTCCGTGGGTTGCGGATAAGAGAGCAGATACCGATACTATTGGCCAACGGTGAGTAAAGAAGGCCCGGGCTCAATGAATGAGCGGCCACGGACAAGCAGCGGCGGTGTTGAGAGGGTGGCGAATTTTCGCCTGGCAAGTGTCCTCCGCTGCAAATGCCCGCTGGTGGTAATGTAATGCGGCAAGTACGGCTTGCCAACAAAACAAGGCCATTAAGCCATGCAATTTATTGACCTGGCAAGGTTTTCCGGAGGCAGTGCATGAACCGTTCAACCGGCCACGGGCTTGTCTGGAATAACTGCAGCCTTACAGATCACGCCTGGTGGGCAGCGTTAGAAATGCATCCTTGATTAAAAAGGCCTACTCTGGATCGGGTGATCGAGTAGCATGGGAATCCACAACACAACCAACCATGAACAACTCTGACCTTAGAACGGACGTCTAGCAATGTTTGCTAACTTACAGGAATGATCTTTTACCGTACAAAACTACTTGTTTCTCTGACTGCTCACAATATCCCTCTTCCGATCCCATATTCCTAAAATCATCGGGAGCTTCAGTCGGCCGTAATAGCGGTAGTGTCGCCGCAAGAAGTACAGTCCCGTTCAGCTGGCATCCAGATCACATCGAATCCGATTCGTCGGCTAACGCTCCTCTTTGTCTTTGATACACTTTTAGACTAGTTACGTTCAATGTGTGAACGTTGATGAGCATAGGACAAAAAGTGGGTTTAGAACGCACAACGAAGACCTTAGCCATCAGATTCAAGAATCCAGCTCTGTTATTCGATTAACATCCCCATCCAGTTCTCCGACGAATTTTCATCCGCGCTTTTTTGGGGCCCCTGAGGCAGCAGCTTCAGGTCTCACTGGTGTCGGTGAGGTTCTCAGTGAGAAGACTGAGGCCGCATTGCTTAACTGTATCACAGTTGACAGCCGGCTACGTGCAGTGAGACTTAGGAGTTCGTGGAAAGTGGATAGCCGTCGTCCAGATGGACGCAGTTCACTTATCGTTTCGCCACATGTGGCAATAAATTACAGCTCAGATGCAATCAAGAGCACTTTCTATCAAAAGCTACACGACTTCTTACGTACAGCAAGGCGAGGTGACATCGTAATTTCAACGAGAAACCTGAATACCACAGTAGGTCGGCTGCCTTCGAATGAGGCGTATTTAGAAGGCCTTATCGATCTCGATTCTTGTCGCCTAGGAAACAAGCTGTGTTTAGATCATTAGTTGCTTTTCACTAGTACGAAATCTAGACGCTCCAATAGCCGGTACCCCACGTGGCATGCGCCCTCTTCGAGTAGGTGATAGACGTAGATCGACCACATTAGAGCTAGCTGAAATCGGAGGGTTTGGTTACAAGATTGCCGGTCGCGCTGGGGCACTCCTCCCGACTGTAATCATACATTAAGATGTCCTGTGCCTTGTGGCGAACTCAAAATAGACGATGTATTGTCGGTTAGACTGCGATAAGCTATCTGACACGACGTGACTCTCAGTTTTCCTAAACGCGCTACTTGAAAAGCCAGAACCTCCTTGCCTAATATCACCAATGGGTACTAGTCGCTTATCAGGAATCTGCACTCTGTTGGACTAGTGGGTTGTGCTCTGACCCGAAATGCTGTGATACGCTGGATCTCTTCTGAGCCGTTGCTCAGGATTTTGCGCCAACCAAATATTTACCCTTCAGTAATTGTTAGAGCACTGATTTGCTTTCCAAAGGACAACGATCATTATACCTAGAAGGAAAATGTCGATCCTCGACTAGTTGTGCCATCATAAATCAGGTGGGATTAAGAAATGTAGTAAGCTTTCGAAATCCTTTGTTGTCTCCGGTGGAGTAGGGAAAATCTGACCTATATCCCCACTTCTACTCAACTTTGTCATGATGCATTGCTAGCCCCCTAGGGACAACAAGATGAGATTCACTCAGAAAAATGATACGTGTAGCATTAGAGATCCAGCATCGATAAAAATTAGTAATCGACGGGCCCACCATTGTCCTACAGCATATTATTGGTCGTTCTGGCTTAGGGCCCAGCAACTCGAGCATGAAACTATTTTCACCTGGAGCGCCAAAGTCCTTCGTTCCCCTACGGTAACATCCACCGTGCAGATAACTCATTAAACCATCACGTGGGGATATCAGGCGTACCCTGGATAACGTCCAAATTGAGCCTGTGGCACGCTGTTATGTGAAACACTCTAGGACTAAACACGGTTTTACATAGCTAACAACAACCACTGTATTCAAGATGAAAGGTTTATAAAATGATGGAGCATAACACGGGACTTTTTTCAGCAAAACTATCATTCCCGTCCGTTGCCTATTCCCCCATAAATAAGAATCTCCCGCAAATTCCCCTAAATCCATAACGTATTCTATTCTGACCCATTTCCGTAAGAACAAACAACTTGGATTGATCTAAGGAAGTGGGGCAACGTTCTCGAAGAATTTAATTCCAGAAATGTCCATTTTGCAAACGTTCTGTGGATCATCACAAGTGGTACATCAGTCAACAAAATTGAAGGGTCCCTAATTAACACGCAGAACATTTTCCATTGCCGCGCGAGGTAATTACTTCTGCCTTATTGAGCTATTAGCCCATACTTTATATCCGTTGACACTTGAAGAAATGAAATATTGTTCCTTCCAATCAAGACAATGGTGGATGAAATAATAGTTATAGTCTGCCTCGAGAGAAGGGAATTGGTGTCGTAAAACCTAACAGGAATACAAATAACCGCGATCGATTTTCTGCACCCAAAACATGCGTGTGGCGCAACTTATTATTGTGTAGAGAATGGCCTTATTTAATTAAAAACGTTGAGTGTATTAAAACACAAGAATTTAAACTGAGCGAGGTTCCTTATTCAATTCATTACTCTTGCATTGCGGTGCCAAAAATCCGTTTTCTAACTTATTGCCTCACTGTCATGCTAACACTAAGCGACTGACGCAGCACGCTTGAGTGACCTTGACTCAGTACTAACCTTGATGTAAGACAGGATTCCTCTTTTATGAAAATTCTCCAGTTCATGGTCAACAAGGCTTTCAAACTCCACTCAACGCGAAGTACCCCAGTTGTTAAGGAATTAAGTTGGATAAACCCAAAGACCTATTGAAACAAGTGTGCGAAATTTCCATATTCTATCAAGATTCCACTTTTCATGCTCATAAGAGTTTGGCTTGGCAGTCATGGTAACTCATGTTTAACCAGCCTTATTACAAGTCCGCAAACAGACACAAGAAGACACACTTGTAGATAAATTTGTGATACTTGCCGATATTTCTTTGTTTCTTAGGTGCTAGCACCTTCGAAGTATTAGCAACGAATATTTTCGAATGCATCAAAGTCGGCAATAGCTGTATGTACGGAACATACACAGCGCGCATTAGGCAGACTCGCAGACGGTGTAACTGCATTTGGCGTGCTTCTTGTAAGGGGATGCTATCCTCATTTCGGCTATGCCAAAGCCAAACCGGGTCATTCCATTGGCTAACAGTAGTCGCGGGGTGAACCGTGGTCGAAACGACGAAATCAACAAGCAAGCGGATGTGATCGCGTAACTCCAGTTTACGAGCGAGCACAGAATCAGAGAACACTGTCTGATTGGGTGTCAAATAAAATCGAGTGCCAGTGGGACGGCAGAACAGCAATCTGTTTAAGACAGTTAACAGTCCGTGCCCGTCAATCAGCTTGCGTGAGTCGTGTTACATTACCAAGCGATGCCAAGCGTATGAGGATGGAAATCGAGTAGCAATACGGGCCAATTGCGTGATGATTGGAAATGTGTGGTAATCACAAACGAGTGGATATGCATTCATGAGTCCCACAAATACGACAGATTTCAACTAATAAAATGAGATTTTTTGACGGCATGAATTTAATGTTGTCCCTAGACAAAAAAAACAACTGGATGTTGAGTAGTAATCGAAGGGATTAACGACTGGGTCCTGAACAGAAACGACGTGGTTCTCTAAGATAACAGAAGACGCCTTTTTGCACTTTTCGACACTTTGCACCTTCAAAATATACAGTGCTATTACAAGACTGGAAGCCAGCAATGCCTAGCTTGATACTCGACGGGGAGTAACTAACAATCATTGAGTGCTTCATTTACCTCGGCAGCTGCTTCACTAAGAATGGCAGCACGGTATTAAAAGTGTGCACGCCAAGACCCAAGGTCGATCAGCACACACTGAACTGAAGCATTTGCGGCACCAACCTGATATTTAGCCGAAATTGAAAGGTCGTGTTTACTATGCCCCCGGGACGCACAGTTGTGCAGTAGGACTTCAAGACATGGAGTTTGTCTACTGACGTTGTTCTCGGCTTTGAAGTTCTCGAACATCGATGTTTTCGTAGTATCGCTAAAACTGGGTGGGACGATCGTCCAAACAATGCAAGCATTAGAAAACGAGTACTGGACGCTGATTCGAAGAGCATTCTGCCACACTCCATCTACTTTAGTGAACTTCGAAGTTTGGACCACATGTTGCGCATGGCGGACACTCGTATACCGTACGGCGCCTTATTTTCTGTCCTTCCCACGTGGTGGAAGAACTACTGTGGAGGTCAACAGATGGAGCGGCAGCGCGGGGGTGAGAAAATACAAAAGGGACCTAGCTAAAGAAGGTTCTTCAAGTCTTCGTGGTTGTGATAAAGAAAATCTTCCGGACTAGAGAGAATGAAGGGCATGGTAGCGGAGGATGAACAGCAACGACCGTGTTGTCACTTTCCGTCGAATAAGAATGATTGCACACGTGCGTTCGTGCGGTTAGAGTGTACATTTCGTGTACTGACTACTACGGTGTTGTTTTTCCTTCGCGCCCCTGTAGGTCCACCCCCCTATCCAGATCGCATATTCATTTTTTTTTGTTGCAACACGGAATACGAGGAAAAAGGTAGCGATCAACAGAGCTCGCTCAACGATAATGATGAACAGTTCTGGTTTCACAACCAAATAGCAATTAACGCCGATAAGTGGAGCGGACTAATAAGGCGGTGACTCAGAAAACCAATGAAAGGAATGTAGGTGAAACGGATTAGGATAGGCAATTGTTCATTTGCATATGTATTAATGCTCCAACAATGAAGGGGTTTTGTGCCTGTTGTATTCTGGTATTTGCGACAGAGCTGAGCGGACAGAGAGGTTATCGATTCACAAATGAATCTGACTGTCGAATAGAACATATAGTTTTACGGTAGAGACTATGAGACAAACATTTTCATAGTGATCATAGGCTATGCATGCAATAAAAAGCGCTTCGTTCCTCACGAACTGTTGGGAGTGAAAATCGATCGGAACATCCGCCACCATTTTTGTTTAATTCGACCATATCGACTTTTTTGTCCAAACTGATTTCTCCCAACCTTTCTTACTAACTTTCACAATTTACATGATTGTCCCGATTAGGATTGCGGCCGATTGTAAGCCGTCATATGAAGAGGCAGTAGGCAATGAGAGAAATCAAACTCAGCATTCATATTCCAATGCCACCATAATGAGCACCATCATAAGCAACATTATACGAACTGGTCCAGCTAACAGACTGTATCGTTTGCTTACTAGTTTTCTCCTTACTGATTTACGGCAACTCTGTTTGACGAGATTTGATGACATATTTTCATCTTTGGAATTTGTCGTGCATTTTTGGTACGTCTGTTATCGGTCATGAGATTACTGATACATGTACTGAAAAACGATAGTGCATGCTCTGAGTGGGAAAATAACAGGAATTATTGGACAACATACCGAAAGCGGAAATTAAATGATCTGGAACAGGTAAATTCTTTTGATGTCGACCCAAACCAGCAACTGGGTGATGACCGGAAACCGCGGAGCCAGCAGGAAAGTCGGACTCGTTGGGAGGTACGGCAGAAGGAAAAAGACCTTGATCGACGTTATGGTGTACACCGTGAAACGCACCGCCATGGTCATGTCGGAAGTCGACATCATGCATATCCATAACTCCTGAAGGTACCTCTTGGGAAACATCTTGTGCAGCCGGTGGCATATGGGGATCAGGATGGCGGTAATCTTGATCACGTGCCTCATAGCAATAAGTATCCATTGGGTCTACAGGTGGTGCGACGTGACTAGCGTCATCGAAAATTCGATGGGCGTACGCCTACCAACAAATCCAAATGCAATCACGATGACCGATAAGGATTTTTCAAGAAGTGAAACCAAATATACACAGAAAATACAAAAAGTCTACACTAATCTAAGAATAGAATTCTGTAAAAAACGACGGCGAAAGATGTCTAGTGAACAAAGCCGAGGTATAAGTCCGTAAACGACGAACATGGCGTTCATGTAAATGGAATGAGGACAAATAAACTGAGCGGAAGACCGACCGAATCGATTCAATGAGGTGGTGAGACATTTGACATACTTTTGAGTTCTCACAAGAGGCGCAAAGTTAGCGAAGTTACCGATAGGAGCAAACAACAAAGCACAGCTAACTGAATGACCTGGGAAGTCGTCTGCAGTACGAACAAAGTTATTGACAAATGGACGTTAAAATGACCAATGTCGGTGCTAAACAGACCGTTGAGAGTCAGTTCAGATAGGCTAGTGGCTGAGCTGCCTGAGTTGAACTCATGTAACCAAAGTTTGAGTATCGGACGGGGAATGAAGCTTATGCACCGCTGAATATTTCTACACGTCGGATGAAACCGTTCTATGGGGTTCTCAGATATTTCGATGACGAACGGAACAACGATACTACACAATGAACTATTTGATTAGATTAACATTCTTATGCGAAACCAAGTAAATGATGGAACATACCGGAGCAGGGGGCTGACCTCGAAAGGGGCCAGGATGTACAGATGGCCTTGGTGGAGGGAACCGACCTGGAGGATAAGGTGGCCGAGGTCCGTTTTGTGGAGGAAGAGGAAGTAAATGATTCCTTCTGCCACCATCTGTATGTGACATAAAGTCCGTTGGTGATGGCGGCCTGTAACAACTGGCCGGTGGAGCTCGTCCATAAGGAACAAAGGGCTGGCGGTACTCATAAGGACCATGAGATTCTGCCTCTTTAACTGGACTCTCGTGAGTGTCATGCCAAGATACTTGAAATGGTGACACTTCTTTCCGGTAATCGGGATCATTCATAATATTTTGATCATGGGGACCGGGTGTATCGATGTATGCGTTCCCATGAGACATTAATTCTGAGTAATGTTCATATCCAGGAGGACAGTGATCGAAAGTGCGTTCTCTAGATGGACCATAGTTAGTTTCATCGAAGGATTTGGCATATCGGCCATCTTCTTGATTAACGAACGAAGTGCAATTTGGTTCATTTTGGAGCATACGCCATGGCTCAGGATTGGCGTGCTGGTTAGCCCATGGATCGGGCACCCCAAGTGAAGGATGTTGCACGGGGTCTTCAGACTGGTATGTCGGAATTTGTTCACTTACGGACGAGAACGACGATGGGGGAGGCGGCGGTGGCGGGGGTGGCGGAGGAGGAGGAGGCGGTGGTGGTGGTGGGGGTGGTGGTGGCGGCGGTGGTGGGGGTGGCACAGAAGCCGACTCAGAGTAATATGAATAGGGAGCTAAGCCCATGGCCTCGGAACCTCTTTGATTTGCCCACTGCTTTGCCAACTCCGCCCAACTACTAGCGTCATCTGTGGGATCTGATTGAACAATTTTAGGACCATGAATAAGCGTCTCCGTCCATGATTGCGGAGTGAAACCTGGCCACATTTTCTGTTTTGCTGAAGTACGAAAGAAATGAAAAACAGATGAAGTAGGGAAAATATTATGAAATAATAACAACAATAACCCATTTTTACTTCTTTTCTATTTATTATGGGGTAAATGCACAATGGTGTCGATATATTTGGAATACTCTTTGTGTCTTCTAAGTGTAAAGTGTGGCAGAACTGAATTGGATCAAAGGTGAACCGTGTTCTTGCAGGAAAATAACTGCGTGAGGCAGACAGCTTTACTCGGGTGGTTGTATCCCACTAGGCGGTCCTATATCGCTGGTTCTCTCTTTTGTTCAACCTGTCTCTTCTGTCTCCAACCCAATCTGCTTGCCCCTTCTGCCTACCCACAATGTCCCCACTGATAACACGCCCGATACTCGCAACGGTTCGTTTTCAAGTAGTGTAGCAGGTGGTTTCCGATCTGTTAGCCCACATTTTCTCAAGCCTCGTCAGCCTCTGAATCTCGGTTCCTTCAATGTGCGCACTCTCGTGCAAGCTGGTCAACAGGCGTGTTTGGCTCTGACAGTGGACTCACTTTCGATTGTTGTCTGTTGTGTGAGTGAAACACGAATTTAGAATACGAGTAGAGTAATTCAGCTAACTGCGCCAAATGTTTCGTCAGGATATTTTCTTCGCACTTCAGGAGACGAAGCAGCTCAAGCTGTGGGTCAAAGTGGT
>LUCM01005644.1:252974-270081 GCA_008360955.1 Fasciolopsis buskii | reverse complement strand
TTGAAAACTGCCAGTCGCTGACGTGGAGACAACAGTTGAAAACTTTGGCAAATGGACTGGGTCATGTCGGTGCGATTCGATCCTGGTTTGAAGCTTCGCCGAGATGCCAGCAAGTGATGGTTGGAGGGCAATAGATGAATGTGGCTTCAGTGGTGTCTTGCATTCGAGACCCTTACTTCTCTGCTTAGTTCTTCATTATAGTGTTTTGTTGTCGATATTTCGCCATTCTCCCTTTTCTTTTTATTTAAGTAGTTTGATTCTGTGATTTGGCAACTGAAATTGAGGCGGTTCAGTGTGACGACTAATGGGTGTACTAAACTTAACTCAGTTTTTCCTGCCGTAGTGCCCTTTGATTAACATGTCGTCCGAAATCGCTAACATGCCCCGCCTACGTGGTTCGGGTAATCTGGATCTTTCAGCGTCGCTGTTTTTACAGGCGGTTCAGCAGGTTGTGTTATTGCAGACCAGCTGGATCTTCTGGCGATGATATTATCTGGTGCGTCAGCAAACAGCTAATTCGCGATCCTGGTAAAAGTAGTTAACTTAAATCTCAATAATATCTTGCTAAGAGATTTCTGCACCGATCAGGGGCCGAAACACCTCAAGGTGCGGATCAGCGTGGTTTTGGAAACGGTCCGGTTAATAGTCGTTTATTTACTGTAAGATTCCAAGAGTCGATCGGTTTTCGAACGAGTAGCTATATTAAATGCAGCTTATTTGTCATCTCGGCATTTGCTCCAAGAGACGGGAGCATTGATATATGACGACTTCTACACGTAGTCGTCACTCTCGTTTGCAAGAGCAAAGTTTCACGCGTTGTAGTGCTAGCGGATGATTTCAGTGTGCATCGAAAGCTAGTTAAGGAGGGCGTTGCGCATTGCCCGCTCTGCATTGGAATAAGCGAGACAGGTTTATCTAGTTTTAGTGTAGGACCAGCCATTTGTTCCTTGTTTGGCAGGAAATTTCAAACACAGCGACATGGCGTTCTACTATACAGATAGTGAGTCAAATGGACTGTTGAGAGTGAAGCTACCGTTGGTGTGATGTATTCAAAACTGGAGATGTCACTGAACCACTTACGTCGAATCGAACTACCCGCTAGTTTTAATTCGATTTTCGCTTCGGCTGAATGATTATCGGACGGACCCTGAACAACATTGGCCGCTAGTCGCCTGTCAGATTTGCTGTTCGGCACCAGCTGCGAGCTAATATTCTCAGACGAGGAGTAAACAGGTGAGCCCTGGGATCAAACTGAGTGTGCGCCCTACTTCCCGGCAGGCTTTCTCTGCGGTCCTAAATCCATTGTCCATCAAACACACCAAATTTCTCATGGTAGCTACCTGTCGAACGACGGTAGCTCGGTAATAGAGGTAAATGCGTATATCCAAGGCTCGAGCAGCTCATGCTGGAATGAAGCACTTGTGGCGTCGGCCTGATATTCCAGTGAAACTGAAGTTGAAAGACTGTGTGTACTGTAATGCAGTTCACTCAGTTCTGTTGTACGGTTGCGAGACGTGGAGTATACGTGTTGGGAAGATGGTTCGGCGGTTTGGAGGTTTTCGACCTCGATGTCTACGTAGTATGGCTAGGATTGGAATGGAGTGACCGGGTGAGGTAATATTGAGGTTGGAATCTGGTATTTGGGTGCCACTTCTGAGAATAGCTTGTTTCAGGTTATGAAACTCAGGTAGGACCTACGGCTGGTGGGTTGCATCACGTGTTGCGTATGGTCGAAACACTCGCTTACCATATCCGTGCCCTATTTTGCTATTCCTCCCAGTGAATGAAGAATCTATGTGGATGGCCAACAAGATTGAACGCGGCAACGTGGAATGAGAAAATGATGCAGGCGGGAGCTTAGGTAAAGGTAGGTGTTTCACGTTTTCAGTAGTTAGGGTCCGAAAGGACTCGTCAACTAATTGGCTAGCAAATGCCGAGATGACAAATAAGCTGCATTTAATATAGCTACTCGTTCGAAAACCGATCGACTCTTGGAATCTTACAGTAAATAAACGACTATTAACCGGACCGTTTCCAAAACCACGCTGATCCGCACCTTGAGGTGTTTCGGCCCCTGATGTGTGCAGTAAATATCTTAGCAAGATATTATGGTTAGTTTAACTACATTACCAGAATCCTGAATTAGTTTTGCTGACGCACCAGATATCAATCGCCAGTAAGTCCACTGTCTGCAATAAACACACCTGCTGACCGGCCTGTATAACAGCGCACGCTGAAAGATCCAAGATTACCCGACAACGAGGCGTTAGCGATTTCGGAGTGTTATCAGAAGGGCACTACGGGCAGGAAAAATTGAGTTTAGTTTGTACAACCATTAGTGTCACACAAACGCTCAAATTTCAGTTGCCACCTCACAGCATCAACTACTTAAATAAAAGAAAAGGAGGAATGGCGAAATATCGACAACAAAACACTAAAATGAAGAACTAAGCAGAAGAAGTAAGGTCTCGAATGCAAGAACACCACTGAACCACATCATCTATTGCCTCCAACCATCACTTGCGGGCATCTCGCGGACTTCAAACCAGCGATCGAATCGCACCGACATGACCCAGTCCATTGACCAAAGTTTTCATACTGTTGTCTCCCACGTCAGCGACTGGCCAGTTCAAACCCTTACCTGTCTCGAAGAACACCGTACAATCAGGCAGTCGTTCTGTGGGCATATGCAAAAACATGTCCCAACTCCCCCAACTCATTCTCATTCAGTCCCCGTTCTAGAAAATGGACCATAGGACCAAGTATCTGACGCCTAATCTCTGAGTTACTCATGAAATTCTCCCACCACATCTTACCAAAACTATGAAGAAAACAGTGTTCAAGCACCAAGTCTTCCTATATCTTTTGCTCGCAGAGACTATATTTCGGAACAGGAGAGTAACGCCAACCTTACTGCTGCTGTATGTCTCAACCTTTGATCCATAAACGGATGTCACACCGACGCCACAGATACCTCAAATTAGTAAATGCCAATCGGGCCACCTGTGTGCGCAAATACACTTCTTCCGAGATACAAGCACCAGGTGAGGTAAAACTATCTAAGTAACTAAATCCACTCGCCCCACCCAGTTGAGCCCTATCAAGAATAAAGTACGACTCGTCAAGTCAATCAATTCCTGCGATAGCATTTTACACTTCGAAGGTGCAAAATGCATCCCAAACATACCTGCATCATCGTTCAGACAATCGAGAAAAGACTGCAACTTACTTGGATCTTCGCTCACTAGCACAAAGTCGTTCGAATACTCTAAGTTAGACGGGTTCCCGTGTGAGCAAATGTCAATGCCAATATTCTCACTCAAGGATAGCGCTATCTCCATAACCATCCCAATGATGAAGTTAAAAAGATAAGATGAAACGGGACAACCCTGACGAACAGTCCTTCTCGTAGTGAACTCGGGTGAAAGATCATCGTAAGCACAAACTCGGCTTCGGATGTCTTCATACAGAGTTTAGATAAATGAGGTGAATTTCTCTGACACACTATGCAGTAAGAAGAAGTGCCACAGAATTGCACGATCGACTGAGTCGAATGCCGTTTTCAAACCAACACAGACAGAAAGCGTGGATCTGCGGAACATGTATTCATGTTCTAAGATCTGTTGCAAGGTCAAAATTTGGTCAATACAACCGAAACCAAGACGGAAACCGGCCCGGTTCTCAAGCATACTTTTCGAAAATACTAAATATTCGATGGGGTATAACACCCGCGAGAAGTTCGGAAATATAACACCAACCAAACTAATTCCTCTGCGGTTTTCACATCAGGATCCATCATCCTTCACGTAAACCAGCCTTTGATAGTCTTCTCCCTTGCCCAGAATGACCCCAGGAATTCGGTTAATTCCAATGTTGACACAACGCCACCATCCTTGAAGAAAAGTGGCGACACTCCATTTAGACCAGCTGCCTCATCACCTCAATTTCCGAAAGAGGGCTGGTATCCATCTGCAATGGTTCATTTGGAGGCACCAGTGAAAGACCCATTATGGCTGTGAGTCAATTAAACTGCTCTCTAAAGTGTTCTGCCCAACGCGCCAGCTGACTGTTGAGAGTGAATCAATGTGCCGTCGGATTCCATAATTAGCTGGATTACTCTCGGCTTCTGTGAGGCAATATTCATAATCATTCGACAAAGCTTGCTGCGGTTTCCGATAGCCGTAGTCATTTTTATCTCCCTACGAGGGGAGACGGGTGGGAACAGAGAGCAAAAGTTGAGTAAGAGGGAAACCTGAACAGTAGCATACTTATTACTACCCACCCTGCTTGGTGTAACGGGCAGCATGGTCTTGATTATCTTGCGCCGCAACCGATGCAGCATAGAATTTTTTGTAGGGGAAGTGGTGGACGGATATTGCTTATGTTCAGCTAGTAGGCAGGAGAACGACTAGGGTCCTCAATCAAAGCCTTCATTTTTGACGACGGCCTGCCCGCATCCACGAACAAACTGGTGCACTCTGGACTCGGTCAGATTAATACAACAGCCCACAGAGCGACCATGGCGGACAAGTGATGATCCAAGAGAATTTGGAGGACCTGACGCTTGCGATGACTTTCTGCAACAACGTCTCTTTCTCCCCATCCCATTGTTTTTATTTTCCTGATGGCACAAGACATGCATGTGTCCATATGACATATGTATCGGTTTTTAAACTGTTACTTTGGCTAATTCTCCAATTTTCCTCACAAAGCCACGTAAGCAAGCCGTTGGTTCGCGCCTCGATCACATGACTTATTAAAGTCACATTACAACTCCGTAAGCAAACCGAAACTTCATCAAAAGTTGATAAAATAAAGCTTTTGCAAGTGCCTCTTTTACATTCGAAAATTCAACTTGGGTACCGGGTAGATAGGAGGTATTCAACAGAGATTACAAACCAAATCCCACCGCTGGTCACTTTGGTAGTCAGCTGCAGTCTTTTGCCATCCGGATTGTTACCACATTTAACCTATTGAGATGCTGAGCGATTCTAAGCCATTAAGATTAGGAGAATCATGGACTTGGGGTCTCAAGACAGTTGGTTTTATGGATTACGAGATACTCTACTGACTGAATTGGTGAGGTGATAATGAGGCAAAAACTAAGAAATAAAACAACTGCATAAATTGTATTTATTAAGGTGCACAGGCATTGACGTCTCCACTGACCACTGTTGGCCCTTGTCCTACCAAAAACAACGAAATAATAGGCGAGGGAGCTCCTCGCAGCACAATCCGGACAGATTCCACGTTCAAGACAACTCCGACCTCAACTTAGTTGTCAGTATTGAAACCCCATGGGTTAAGTAAGAGTTGTAGTCACCAGCGTGAATAGACAGAAAAAAGGAAATTTACAAGGCTCGTGAAAGACCGAAAACATGCCCCAATTTCTGTCCGAATCCTTAAGAATAAACCTGGAAAGTCGGCCCAGTTCACTGTGTATCAATGGTGCCGAAAGGTCAACTAGCTACATTGCTTCATTTACATTGGGTGATCGGTTTATGCGAAGGGACCGAGGTGTATCTGCATCGCTTCATCGGGGTTCACTGTATAGATTACTTGTACGGAAAGATGTATCTAGGATTATATATAATTTCCGGGACAATGACCGTCGAAACTTGTTGAAGCAATTTATTGGTATCCTTCAAAGGAAAAACAGGGACAATCGCAAATAACCTTACGATCCATAATCCACTGTCGTACCTTCAAGGTGGCAGACACTAGTACTCAATCGTTTGACTCGTCACATCCAGCCCACTGAGACCTTGTGATCCTTCCAATGACAATTTTTAGAATCGATATTATTTTATAATCCGCCTTATCTATGTGACTAACTCTAGTGCTTTTTGCTATTCGCCTGGAATCTTGCTAAATCCCGCCAGGCCTAATCAAGCGGAGACGATTAAAATAGCTGGTTTTTCCATGTGAATGTTTCGTTTACTTGTTGAAGGAAAATGGTTTATAAAGATACATAAGGCACAATTCATCGGCCGATTTGCAGCCACCTATCGGGAACATTGTATTTTCTTGATCTCCACTTCAAACACAGTCCCTCAATGGAAGAAATATGTTTAAGCGATCCTCCAGATCAACGTTATCTGCCAGCTCCCTTAGCTGCGAACAGACCGAAGCAGAAAACTGTCTTATTTTCCGAAAGAGATTTTTCGGAGCATCACTGTGCCTATGTAGGTAAGCATACCGGTGCAAACTACGGGTATGTATACATCGGCTTGAAAACATGTAAATGGAACTTCACATGTGGACAAATAGCAGGCGGAGGGATACTAATAAACCATAGGAAACCAGTTGTTTTGTGCCCTCACCGTACACATTTCGTGATTTTTCGGACTATTTCAAAGGGGGTGAGCTATACAGACAGGCCATAGATCACTTGTGCCACTGATTTCTGTTCAGATTCATACCACTCAGCGTGTTCAGCCAACAACAATCCTCATCTCTTGGGCTCGATCCAGGAGGGCGGGAAGTTGAACGATGATCGGCGGGAAGCACCAACCAAAACCAACTTCTTTATACCTCTAACCCAAGTCATAGCCTGACTGCCACGTCGCTTCCTCCAACCGTGGCCAGAACGAAAAGGTAGAAAATGAGCGGGCATAGGCAGTTCGTGTTCGAGCCACCGAGGACGACGTAGAGCAATTACTTCAACCAGGAAACAACTGTCCGCAACCAACACGACGATCCACATCGTCATTGCTGACCCAATCTTCCCACCTGTGTCCAGCAACTTTCCGGAGATATCGGTAGTCGAAAACAAAGAATCGCCGGGCATCCTCAACACGGACAGGCCAGGTCTGGCAGCCACAAAAAGAACATGACCTGTGGCGTTTTGCACCGTTCCCTTGAAGGAAATCCGAATCTCATGGTAGCGCCTTAAGCGTCTCAGTTTCGCGAAAGCTGCCCTGGCTTTCGCAATTCGTGGTGTGATCTCCCCCAAACATTTCCGCTGGTTGTAATCAGACTGCTTATACATTTAAAGCTATTGACTACCTCCAACCGTTTGTCATAAGGGGCGAGTAGAAGCATAGGTCCTGGACAGTCTTGAAGAAGTAGCTTGCAATTTGAAGGTGCAAAGCACATACCGTATCTGGATACCCCAGTCGCACGCTGAATCGCCTATGTACTACACACACGTGTACGGAATTTTGGACGACTTCCCTAGACCCTGATTCACGTATCAGATTTCAGTCGTACAACACGGTGTTAGTCTATGGTTTATTTTAGCGCCTTCAATAATGCCTAGCAAGCACAGTGGAAGACACCGATTCGTATGAACCCAATCCTCAATCTCAGCCTGCAATAGCCACATTCTAGCCCCTCAAAACACAAAACGGAACGAAATTGAAAAGACCGACACTCTCCAACCCGTTAAACTCCTCATAAAACAAAACATTTGCAATAAAACATTCCGGATTCATTTATGTTCTTTCTAGAAAAGGCCCATCACAAAATCATAGCGCAGTTAGTAAAGGTCTCTGTACTCGAAGACGCAGGGCACAAATCTCGTCGCCCGGGAACCGCTTGTTTTCAGAAATTGAACGTCTCCTTCACAATATTTATCTTTAAGGTACCTTGGCTCTACAGCTGAACAAAGCGCCCTAACAGATGACGGTCCTTTGCTTTCTACAATAACACTAATCGAGTTTTCCTTTGTCGTCACAACACAGTCTAGTCAATGCCATCAGCCTCCTCTTATCAAACACCTGAATCCCCACGAGGCTGGTTCTGAATCGCACTGTTGCTCAATTGGACTTTAAGGCTGCAATTACTGAGAAACTGCTTCGTCCATTATCTGACTGCCCTTCATGTTCGCGGAAATCGCGGCCGCCAAACCGTGCAAAACACTTGATCACTCCCAAAGTAACATTGGAATATCCACAGATACTCCGATTTACAGTACCTCAATGCAATNCGGTGTTAGTCTATGGTTTATTTTAGCGCCTTCAATAATGCCTAGCAAGCACAGTGGAAGACACCGATTCGTATGAACCCAATCCTCAATCTCAGCCTGCAATAGCCACATTCTAGCCCCTCAAAACACAAAACGGAACGAAATTGAAAAGACCGACACTCTCCAACCCGTTAAACTCCTCATAAAACAAAACATTTGCAATAAAACATTCCGGATTCATTTATGTTCTTTCTAGAAAAGGCCCATCACAAAATCATAGCGCAGTTAGTAAAGGTCTCTGTACTCGAAGACGCAGGGCACAAATCTCGTCGCCCGGGAACCGCTTGTTTTCAGAAATTGAACGTCTCCTTCACAATATTTATCTTTAAGGTACCTTGGCTCTACAGCTGAACAAAGCGCCCTAACAGATGACGGTCCTTTGCTTTCTACAATAACACTAATCGAGTTTTCCTTTGTCGTCACAACACAGTCTAGTCAATGCCATCAGCCTCCTCTTATCAAACACCTGAATCCCCACGAGGCTGGTTCTGAATCGCACTATTGCTCAATTGGACTTAAAGGCTGCAATTACTGAGAAACTGCTTCGTCCATTATCTGACTGCCCTTCATGTTCGCGGAAATCGCGGCCGCCAAACCGTGCAAAACACTTGATCACTCCCAAAGTAACATTGGAATATCCACAGATACTCCGATTTACAGTACCTCAATGCAATGGAACCATACATGCAACGAATGCTCGACCGTATGAACCGCGAGGAAAAACGCAAATGGCCACCACGTCGACGGTGTAGCGCAGATAGATCAGTCCGGTTTCCACAGCTCAACGCAGTTCAGTTTCTAAACGAAAAGAATTTCCAGTTCCATTTGCACAACAAGACTATATGGCGACATGCCTGACCTTCCTGGTTCTCGCAGCAAGAGCTCATCGGATCTGATGATGCTTCGACAGCAGGAGGGCGGAAAACCTCCCATTTACGATTCCACGTTTTTTCGCTGATATATACCCCAGTCATGAACGTAGATCGAGAAGACGGAAACCTACCGCACATTCTCTTAGCGCTTTTTCTCAGGAACCGACATGCCAATTTCAGTCTAAATCCTTCCCTGCATGGTTGCCATGTTCCCAGCGGTCGGTTCCTTATATTTACACCCTAGTTATTTAGGGGCCAGCGAGACAACTGACCGTATGCTTCTCGTATCCCTGCAAGCTGCCATTCATGTGTACGTGTGCTAGAGTTAACTAAATTTTGGAAATATATCCCGGTCAAGACCCAACAAGGTGATTGCCGTTTTAAAATTCCTCATCAACTGCACTCGATGAGTCCCCTGCCCGACTACAAGAGATTTGCATAACGGCTTCCGCAAAATGATAAGTGGAACTCTTAACTGTACTGGCCAGATATCCCGATTCGGGTTGAATCTCGGTGCTCTCGCTTCGTAAAATAAAAATCCTTTATTGTCTTGCAATCGCCTAGCGCTTTGAGCCAACAAATTGCTTTGAAACAATCTGCGTGCAATGAAACGCGGTGGGAATCTGTTTTCAATGTCAACTTTAGCCAGCTGCAAACCACGAAATATTAATGCCTCTTAGACTTCACACAGCTGATCTTTTCTTTCAATACGTTTTTCAAACCGGTTTAATTATCATTCTTCTGCACCCAGTCCATTCTCTGCCCCGACACTAAGAGTATACCGCCCTTGTTTTCTGGTATATGGGACAAGCAATCTGTGAGAAGGAAAACTCGCTTGTGTTGCCTGCGCGACGCGCACACTCAAAGCACTCTAAAGAAAACAATTATTAGAAAAACCTTCAAATTTTGCGCATGCAACCAACGCAAACCTCAAGGTGGATTGGTTCAGTGAGCAATGGCGTTAGGAGAGGTTACATTGAGCTCGCCTTAAATTCTCGAAGCCGATGGGTAGTGCAGGGCTGCCTTCCTGCACCCTAATCATGTCTGAATAATAAACGCACGAAAACAAAAAAACGGGGGACGACTGGTATATGGCCA
Organism: Fasciolopsis buskii; assembly: GCA_008360955.1. Classification (NCBI taxonomy): domain Eukaryota; kingdom Metazoa; phylum Platyhelminthes; class Trematoda; order Plagiorchiida; family Fasciolidae; genus Fasciolopsis; species Fasciolopsis buskii. The sequence continues at coordinate 260,142 of LUCM01005644.1, read as the reverse complement.
TAAGTGGTGTTCACCGAGTGATGGGCAAAATGGACGGATCTAGCCGCACTTCACCGTCGACGTGGTGGCCATTTGCGTTTTTCCTCGCGGTTCATACGGTCGAGCATTCGTTGCATGTATGGTTCAATTGCATTGAGGTACTGTAAATCGGAGTATCTGTGGATATTCCAATGTTACTTTGGGAGTGATCAAGTGTTTTGCACGGTTTGGCGGCCGCGATTTCCGCGAACATGAAGGGCAGTCAGATAATGGACGAAGCAGTTTCTCAGTAATTGCAGCCTTAAAGTCCAATTGAGCAACAGTGCGATTCAGAACCAGCCTCGTGGGGATTCAGGTGTTTGATAAGAGGAGGCTGATGGCATTGACTAGACTGTGTTGTGACGACAAAGGAAAACTCGATTAGTGTTATTGTAGAAAGCAAAGGACCGTCATCTGTTAGGGCGCTTTGTTCAGCTGTAGAGCCAAGGTACCTTAAAGATAAATATTGTGAAGGAGACGTTCAATTTCTGAAAACAAGCGGTTCCCGGGCGACGAGATTTGTGCCCTGCGTCTTCGAGTACAGAGACCTTTACTAACTGCGCTATGATTTTGTGATGGGCCTTTTCTAGAAAGAACATAAATGAATCCGGAATGTTTTATTGCAAATGTTTTGTTTTATGAGGAGTTTAACGGGTTGGAGAGTGTCGGTCTTTTCAATTTCGTTCCGTTTTGTGTTTTGAGGGGCTAGAATGTGGCTATTGCAGGCTGAGATTGAGGATTGGGTTCATACGAATCGGTGTCTTCCACTGTGCTTGCTAGGCATTATTGAAGGCGCTAAAATAAACCATAGACTAACACCGTGTTGTACGACTGAAATCTGATACGTGAATCAGGGTCTAGGGAAGTCGTCCAAAATTCCGTACACGTGTGTGTAGTACATAGGCGATTCAGCGTGCGACTGGGGTATCCAGATACGGTATGTGCTTTGCACCTTCAAATTGCAAGCTACTTCTTCAAGACTGTCCAGGACCTATGCTTCTACTCGCCCCTTATGACAAACGGTTGGAGGTAGTCAATAGCTTTAAATGTATAAGCAGTCTGATTACAACCAGCGGAAATGTTTGGGGGAGATCACACCACGAATTGCGAAAGCCAGGGCAGCTTTCGCGAAACTGAGACGCTTAAGGCGCTACCATGAGATTCGGATTTCCTTCAAGGGAACGGTGCAAAACGCCACAGGTCATGTTCTTTTTGTGGCTGCCAGACCTGGCCTGTCCGTGTTGAGGATGCCCGGCGATTCTTTGTTTTCGACTACCGATATCTCCGGAAAGTTGCTGGACACAGGTGGGAAGATTGGGTCAGCAATGACGATGTGGATCGTCGTGTTGGTTGCGGACAGTTGTTTCCTGGTTGAAGTAATTGCTCTACGTCGTCCTCGGTGGCTCGAACACGAACTGCCTATGCCCGCTCATTTTCTACCTTTTCGTTCTGGCCACGGTTGGAGGAAGCGACGTGGCAGTCAGGCTATGACTTGGGTTAGAGGTATAAAGAAGTTGGTTTTGGTTGGTGCTTCCCGCCGATCATCGTTCAACTTCCCGCCCTCCTGGATCGAGCCCAAGAGATGAGGATTGTTGTTGGCTGAACACGCTGAGTGGTATGAATCTGAACAGAAATCAGTGGCACAAGTGATCTATGGCCTGTCTGTATAGCTCACCCCCTTTGAAATAGTCCGAAAAATCACGAAATGTGTACGGTGAGGGCACAAAACAACTGGTTTCCTATGGTTTATTAGTATCCCTCCGCCTGCTATTTGTCCACATGTGAAGTTCCATTTACATGTTTTCAAGCCGATGTATACATACCCGTAGTTTGCACCGGTATGCTTACCTACATAGGCACAGTGATGCTCCGAAAAATCTCTTTCGGAAAATAAGACAGTTTTCTGCTTCGGTCTGTTCGCAGCTAAGGGAGCTGGCAGATAACGTTGATCTGGAGGATCGCTTAAACATATTTCTTCCACTGAACTGATATATCATGCCTACCGTTAATTTAGGAGATCCGGTCTCTGAATTTCTCTAGTAGCTACGTTTTCCTTTTACTCACCATATGACCACCATTTTTTGGAGTTTACTCACTGATATTGGTCTGTTTATACCGTCATTTAAAATTTCCCCTGAATTTCATCTGAAGCTTCTTAGTTTCCGTCGTTTTTATGCTGAGTACCTTGTGTATCACTTCATTTACGTTGGCGATTGATAAGCTGGATCATCAGTTCTTTGGCTGATTTTACCATATTATCGGCTTAATCCCTTCTCACTATCTATTGTTTGCTGATGTAGGTGATATTTTTATTACTCGAAGTACCTGGGAATTCTTCACTGGCTCGATTAGTAAGTTCCTTTGATTCAGCTTTAAAGTGCTCGTCATTAACTTTGTTTAACTTTAAACAGCCAGACAAGCCTCACTGACCACTGCCTTTCCCCAGAGCTACACGTTTATATAAAAAGGGTGAATATCCAAGTTGAACTGGGAGTGGACCTACACAGGCGGGAAAAGATAAGATGCTGCTGCATCCATCATCTTATCTTTCAAGTGTTCCCATACTATTATTCAGCACACCTGCCTATATGGTCCGCTGTTATGTCTAAAGTGGCTTCTTAGAAAGTAACGTCGGTCAGGATTTAAATGCTACCAATCTGTTTACTTCGGGAATGATATGGGGTACGAATCAGCAGGATCGCTCAGATCCAATCTGCTCCATGAACGAAGGTTTTCTTTCTCAGTTGGGATACATTTCGATGCTCCGCTTAATCTTGTATAGCAATCCGGTGAATAATTCATAATCGAGGTAGAACCCATCTGTCATATCAAATTGTTTTCGGGAATTTTGCGATGCCGAATCTTTAAATTTAGTCAAAAAACTTGCACGAACAAACCTGAAACCTGCGATCGCCCTGACTTAAACAATGCATGATTCCACTTTGCCGTATGCGGTGCGTGATTCTTGCGGGTTCCAGGGCAGCGTGTTTGAAAATCGCTCGATGAGTGCGATCCAGCTATTTTTCCAACCCGAAGATAAGCCTTCAACGTGATTTCAGGTCCATTTTGATCACTGTGATCCTGCAAATTCCTGCAGAAATGTTTCCTTCGCATCGACCGCTTGCGCTGATTATCCTTATTTTTTCCTACTCATAAATCAAACGCTGGAAATTTGGGCCTGGGACAATGGGTACCTGCCTAGTCGTCATTGTCAGTGCATTGCCTTTTCGATGGCTCTCAGCAGTCATGGCAGTGAAAAATTGTCCTTTTTATCGTTTTCCCATCCTCCGGTTTTGAAGCGGTGGACGATAGTTGATAGATGAACCTGGTGAAACCTTTCCAGTAACAAAAGCTAAGTAATTCAAGTCGCGTAAACTGAAGCAACAGAGGCGATACGGTGTGTTTGTGCGGTTGAGATTGGCTGATTTGTCGAGTGCTTATTAAAACAATAAACCTTGTGATTGACAAAATCACCCTTTTGAGATCCGCATGAATCACGTACTTTATTCTGCACAGTAAAATCAGCCATCTTTTTGGGTAATCGTGATTGCCGATTTCGGATTTTTTTGCGCTTGTCTGATGATTTAATTTATTTGTCAGCATCGTGCAATTTCCGAAATAATTGCGCTTTGATATTGTGATCACCGTTTGGATACGCACCCCTCAAGCCGTCCTGATAGTACTTTACTCGGCCAACTTCGATCGAGAGAAAATTCGAAATGCCCAAGAAGTACGTCGTCAAGTCTGTGGTAGAATTGTCCATTAATTCTTATCCGAAAGATTTCGTTAGAGCTCATAGTCCTGTCTGTTCTAATTTATGTCACTAATACAGACTTTAAAGACGCTGATTCGTAAGCTTTGGTTTGCGAAGGGAGGGAAGCAGCCAGTCGTCGCAAAATATGATAGCGAAAGCGCAACACAGGCAGGACGCGGTAGGCTGAGCAATCTTCATTTTCAGGCCAGTCCGAGGAATCCTTCCGAAAAGATGCCGAGGATCACACACATGTCAGGTACTTTGTTTCACCAGCTCAGTCGCAATTTCAATCAGAAGGGGTGGACTTGTCAACGTTTGATGGGTTCCCCGACAGGTATTGCAAGCTCATAAATTGATTGAAAAAGTCTATTGCATCCGAGAAATCGGACCCGGGACCGACACCGCATTCTGGATTATTTTCGAGGAGGATAAAGGAAAACTGTTGAAAGAGAATTCGTTTAGCTAGCAACGCGGGGGTTTCCTATGGTATTAAGTGCTCACTGAGAACGAGATTAAGAAAATGGTACGGCGGTGGGACCTTCCGCTGGGAGAAGATAGGTTATTTGAGACCGCCACAGTGGGTCCCGAGTTCATCCAGTCGGATAATAATGTACCAGCTTCTTAATGTTCTGAGGAGGGGCAGCGAAGGCGCACAAACTACTGCTTACGTGGAAGGGTGTGATAATCTTTGGGAGCGCAGTATCTACCCTTGCAGGGGAGTTTTGTCAGTGAAGAGTTTGTTACTTTTCAACGACATGCAGCTAGCAACGGTTAACTTGCTACGTATAAACCCCTGGTACACAGTTTATCACATAACTGAAATAGTTTTTGCGGACCAACTTTTGGGGGACTTTTCCAGAACCTGAGGCAGAGGCAACAATGATGTGTCATACTGCTTGCATTAAATGCGTGAAATTGCACCAATGACAGCGGGGGACTTTCAGAACACTGGATCTACCAGTGTCCTTGGCATTCATGACGCGTTTTTGGGCTCCTTCAGTTACACATTCGTAAACACGTCTTTTTGCAACTGGATGGACATCGCCGGTGCCGTTGGATGGGTCGGTGAGGCTAGCCGATGAAGGAAGTTATAATAACAACTGTTCAATCTTCTGTTGATATCTAAGTCACCTAGTCCCCCTGGAAATGCCCATAACTTTGGTGCCATGTAGATCAAATATGTCGATAAGTGGAACCGAGTGTGGGTCGGTGGGAATCTGGGTTTATAAGGCCCCTCTGAGCATAGCCGTGCAGTGCCTACGTCGCTTGGGCTCTAGGGACGGAGGGCTTAGGTGAAAGATTTGGCCAGTCTGAAAGTGGCTGGAGAGCAGTTTGTGGATTAGGCTCAAATTGATAAATTCCAAGAAAAAGTGAACACACGCTGTGTTCGCCGGTGGAAAACGATATGTGAGAGAAAGTACGTCTGGACAACCAAGGTGGGAGTTTTGACAAGGGAATGTCGCGTGTAAGGGCCTATTGATAATGGGCTTTGGGCGGGCCACCGGGTGCGTCCGCTAGTCAGAAAACGTTGTTAATAATAATAAAAATTATGTATAGTTCTCGATTTGCTAGGCGCATTCGCAAGGCCAGAGCAAAGTTTTACAAGGATGACGCACAGGAAATGCAAACAATGGAAATCGAAAGGGATAAAGGGGTACGAGCAACATTGAGTTTTTGCAGAAGCACACTGGAAAGTGAAATGAGATGCTGAAAAACAATGGGGGAGATACAAGTATACCAGTGAAAGGCAAACAATAGAAAACTAATCCTTCAAGACCAAAGAGTTTCAATGGACTGCTTGCAAGCAGCGGACAACGAGTCATTTCGTATTTAAGTCCACAGTGGCTGAAGGTGTCTAGAGTCACAGGATGTGATAAAAGCATGGATCCCTCAAGAAGCACTTTGATATTTTCGTCAACGCACATTGCGGGAAGCTCAAGAGTTGGTTGCTTAAGCTACTGCTGGAGAGGGTACATCACTATGAGGAAGGTCAAAAAGTGAATTAGCGTGGGCGTGCGAAAAAGTGCGGAAGCAAGAGGTGAATCCGAATCCCATGGATCCCAGATTATGATCTTAACAAAAATTGGCCATAGCCTAGAATTCTAACGCACGTTCGTAGGCCTCGTCTAGACCAATGTTGGCTCGTGTCGAGTTAATCAACAGCGGGACATCCAGTAATTTTGCCAGGTGGACTTGTAACTGGGCTAAATTTTGGCACGGTCCCAAGTAACTAAAGAATTTGTTCCGCATTTTACAGAAAGCAACTGCGAAGAACATTGTCCCGATCGATAGGCGAGTCAGGGGTATTCTTAAGGAGTAATATCTACTACTAGGTGGATAAGGGGGACTACCAGCGTCGTGTTTAAAGGTTGTAGTGGAGTGGACATTATTACGGACAAGATCAAAAAGAAGTGGAAAGTTTAATTTGACTCAGCGAAGCCATAACGGTTCAATCGCAAGCAGCTTGCGTTTGGCCCTGTAGTTTAAGCTAGATATAAGACCTAGGAGATTTCTAGTGAACGCACGCTGCATATTCCTGATTGCAATTCGATAGACTTTACGCATATGCGTAAAGATAATCAGGCAGTATTCGAGATGGAGCCAAGCATGGGATTTGAAAATGATAATCCTGCAGTCTTGAGTGCGGAATGCCCTTAAGACCATTGTGGCGGTTATCGTAGCTGCAGCGGTCTGATGGTGAGTCTGTTCGTGGAAGTTGAAAAAGCAGCAGCATTGTAACCCTTAGTCCTTAACTGTTTGTGATGCAAGAATTGGCATGCCGTTTATGGGAAGGGCGCCCGGAGGAACATGGCATTTATATGTTATCAGAGAACTTTTGTCGGCAGAGTACTTCATAAGTCACTTGGAACACCAGTTATCAAGAGACTCCAGGTATTCATTGATAAATGCAAGAGTGGAGATAAATGAAGCAGCCTCAAAAGAGTAGACTATTTTAATGTCATCGGCAAACAGGAATGGTGTGCCATGAAGAATAACTTTAAAGATATTCGTGTATTTCTCGAAAAGTTCGAGATGCATGCTTGGTTGCATGATCAAATGTTACAGGGGTATTGCAAGTTACACTGAACAAGCAGATAAATATTTGGGTACGAAATGAGAAGAAATAGCAAAACTGGAATATCAAGAGGACCAAAGTGTTCATACGCACCAACGATGCGTATCGCAAGTGCGGTGTTCAACTGGAAGGTGGTGGCGGGCGTGGAGACGTCAGCAGTATTCGAATTTAACGGGTCTGTAAAATGGACATAAATGTTGAGTGTCATGAAGAAAGTCTCCAAGGACCTTGAGTGCAAGGCAAAAACTTGTCAAAACAGACCAAAACAGCTGGTGGCAAGAGTTTTAATGGCCTGTAGATACCATGGATCCTGGAGCCAG
>LUCM01005644.1:238921-251654 GCA_008360955.1 Fasciolopsis buskii | reverse complement strand
TGAGAAAGGAGAGGTTGATGTGAACTGGACACAGCCATAAGGGATCGAGGTGTAGTTTTATGCAACGTTCCATGTATTCTAGCGAGGAAGAGTAGCCCAGAAGACGTTTTGTAAATGTTTCTGGAACATTCTCAATCCCGAGTCCGTCACTCTGCCGCATATTGGAACACACGATGAAACAGTAGTCCAGGATAGGTCTTACGTGTGTTTTATATATTAGCAACTTGCTTTACCGGTTTCTAAATGTCCTGTGCACCAACCCGATTAGTCTCCTAGCTTTTGCAACTTGTATCCTTGTGTTTTCTGAGAAGCTGAATGTGCTGGAGTAATGCAAACCCAAGTCTCTGACAGTGTGAGGGGAAGGAATGACTTCTTGTTTTATCTCAAAGATTCCAGCAGGAATGTGGCATTTGTTTGCGAGCACGCTGCTTTTGTGGGCCGAAAATTTCATTGACCAAGCTGCGCACCACGAATCAAGCGATAGTAGATCAATTTTTACATTACCTGTGATGGTGTTGAGGAAACGAGGGGGAAACTTGTATACAATTTTTACATCGTCTGCAAACAGAAAAGGAATACCATGCCTAATTATACGGAAAATGTCTTTTATGCACAGCAGAAACAGTAGTGGACCTAGTACACTTCCTCGAATAACCCCACTAGTAATCGGACGAGGCTTGGATGGGGTTCCATTTACCTTCACCACCTGCAATCTAGAGACCAAATAAAGGAAGAACCAAGCCAAAAGAGGTGGTTTATGCCATAGCTCTTGACTTTCATGAGAAGCTTGCGATGGGATACGCGATCGAAAGCCTTCGTCATATCTAGGAAAATTACAATCACCGACCATCCTTCTTCGGCAGCCTTCGTCGCTATCATGCGCATAGAACGTGATTTACTTCGAAGGAACCCATGTTGGCCGGCGTTACTTAGGTCATGATCTAATAAGTAGGTTGTTATCTTACTTTTTATTATCCTTTCCGTAATATGAGAGACAACCGGGGTGTGATTGATGGGCCTTTAATTAGATGGCTCCCGCTGTGAACCGTTTTTGTGAATTGGGACAATGACAGAGGTTTTCCATTCGTGGGGGAAAGTGCCATAATTTAAGGAAAGATTAACTAGGTTGGACAAAAGCATAGGGTTGTCTGCACCCCCAAATTTGAATAGGGTTGGGGTTAGGTCGTCTGGTCCGACGCGGGAAGATGGTCCCACCTTCGACAGTAGTGGTTTAACATCACTTGGGTGAAAAAAGAATCTTGGAGGGGAAGCAGCGGTGACTGGCGGAATGTCCGGTATAAAGGTGTTGTCATCAGTTGTCATAGAGGCCGCGAAATAATCAATGAACACCTCTGACATCATTAGAGGGTCAATTGAGCAAGTGCCCCTGTATATGACTGACGTGATGTGCGTACTAGGTAGGGAGTTGTAAGTTCTCAGTAGTTTTGCAAGTGCTGCAGCCTTGTTGGCAGAGTGCAACGCTTGAAGTTCCTTCTTCGTTTGAAGAGAATGGAAAAGTGTCTTGATCACCCTAGACAGACGGTTCATTTGCAATATCAGAGCAAATTCTATTGTTCTTTTGAATCTTGTCTGGATTAAAGAATACTTTTTTGAGACGGTCCAGGGTGCTCAACCTTTTGGGGATCGTGCCACACTGGTTTGGAGTGATTAGATCAAGGCACACGCTTAGAGTTGCGTAAAGTTGGTTGGTAGCCAGTTGGGAATCTACCGACAGAAAGAAACTATCCCAATTTTGTCTGCTAATTATGGAGGGAAGGCGGCTCCATGAGGCTCTGGTGTGGTTTAGTGGAAGCTGAGGAGTAGATAACGGGCGTTGAACCTGCGAACTTGCAAACAATTTGGGAATGGCCACGTTTGAGTGATGTGTTGTCTATGGATGTGCGCGCCTGTGTTACGCCAGTTGTGAAGATGAGATCCAGAATGCTGCTGGCCCTCTTGGATGATGAAACATGCTGTGTCCACCCACTCAGTCGTACACTGGAAACAAATGCAGAAAGGTATTTTGGGAGGGAGAAAGATGACCAACAAATCTTTGGGGCGTTGAAGTTGCCCACTACTGGCTTAGGGCCTGGAAGGTCGGCGGCCACGTTATGCGCGTCAATTAATGGTAAGAACTCTGACTGGTGCGTTCTAGGGGGACGATAGATGCAAGTGATCATTAAGCTCTGATGCCTGATAGCCACATTCAGCCAGATGGAATCTTTCAGGTTATTAAGGGTAGGATGGTGGTACCATGAAGCTGAAAGGGTGCCTCTTGTGTATATGAGACAGCCTCCCCCAAGCGTTTTTATCCTGTCTTTCCTAAAAGCATTGTAACCAATTAATGCGATGTCTCTGTCGGGGGGTATTGTCTAGGTCTTCATGGATAAATGCAAGTGTGGAGCTAAATGAAGTAGCCTCAAGAGAGTAGACTAGTTTAATGTCATCGGCAAACAGAAACGGTGTGTCATGACGAATAACTTTAAACATATCGTTAATGTATAGCAGGAATAAAAGAGGATCTAGGACGCTCCCCTGAGTAACTACACTGTTAATAGCAAAGTGCCGGGAAAAACAACAGTTAATGTTGACTACCTGAGGGCGATCGGAAAGGTAGAATGATGTCCAAGATAAGAGTGGATTTCTTGTTTCATAGGTCTCAATTTTGCCCAGAAGTTGGCAGTGGGAAATGCGGTCACACGCTTTTGACAAGGCCAGAAATATTATGACCATAGACCGGTGGGAAGCAGCACCCCGGGTCACCAAGTTTAGGAAGTCAAACTGACAGGTGAGCCAAGAGAGGCCCCTGAGGAAGCCGTGTAGGGAGGGATTGATACGGTTGTGAGTAGTAAGGAAGTTGACCAACTGCTCTTTAACAATCTTTTCCAGAAGCTTGGATAGAAGTGAAGTGTGATCAGTGGGCGAAAGTTTTCAGGTCCATGCACGGAACCCTTTTTGTGGTGTGGAACAACAGTCGGGGTTTTCCATTGTGACGGACAAGTAGTGCTGGACGTGGAGGGTGAGAACAGGTTTAGAAGGAGCATTGAAAGATCTGGACCAGCGGTGCGAAATAGGACTGGTGGGATGCCATCATGGCCAGGCCTGTGGGATGCCCTAGCATATTTCATCACTGTCGTGATGCCAGCAACGTGGAATGAGACGGAGGATAATCTAACCGAGGTTAACATGGGGTGGATTTCAGAGTGTGTCCGATTGTCATTAATGAAAGTAGAAGAGAAATATGTATTGAAGGCCTCTGCGATGTCTACAGGGGACTCAATGCGTGAGCTATTAAATATGATGAAGTTCGGAATAGCTGAAGATTTGGGCTGTGAGCGAGCTTTGAAAATATTGGAAGTCTTCCGAAATAAGTTAGGCGACCCAAGAGCCAGTATTTCCTGCCGTTTTAACCTTAGTTCGGACTCCATAAGAAATTCTTTTTGCAAGCGGTTGACTTTCATTAATAGCGGGAAGTCTCCCGTTTTATTGAAGATTTTTTGAGTCTTCAGAAGTTTCTTCTGGGGCTGACAAACCCTACATGGCTTCTTGGGTTTATGTCGGGTGATCGAAATGGACAGACGATAAATAGTAAAAGGAAGTTTCGCGTAAATGTCCTCTGCCGCACTCTGTGGATGAGACGATAAAAAGAAGCTGGACCAATCAAGGGTTTGCAGAGCGCCATGGATCTCGTCCCAACGGGTCGACATATAGGAAGGGACAGTGTCGTGGGTACACATAGGTGTGGAAGGTTTGTTGCGCAGAGGAAAACTAAACGTGACCATCTTGTGGTCACTCTCAGGGAAAGGTTTTAGCACTGAAATCTTAACATTAGGAGTGCTATGCTTAAAAACCAGGTCTAAGTTATTGTGAGACCTTGTGGGCTTGGTCACATGCTGAGGCCATCCTTCAGCGTGCGTTTCAAGAACAAAGTCCAGTGAGGTGGGTGGATTGGATAAAGCGGACCAACAAACTTTAGGGTCATTGAAGTCACCCGCACTTATCTTGCGGCTGAAGCGGAGACCAGGATGATAAACGAAGGCTTAGGTGAGACGAGAAATATCAGAACCATTCGATTTTGGTAGTCGTTATACACATCCTATGTGGATTTGGAACTCGGGTAGTTGTATCAGGAGAAAAATGGTGTCAGGAATAGAATCAAGAAGCGGGTGGTGGAGAACGGAAGCTTTGTGTGGCTGCTTCACGTAGACTAGGCAACCTCCTCTACGATTGAAATGGAGGGTTTGTTAGCGTGTAATAGATCAAGTTTTAAAAATACGATGGATGGTTATTGGGGGTTGGGTGATCTAGAGCAGTCTGAGAAACTACCATGGTCTGGTTTAGTGGAGACCACAGAATGTAAAGATAACCATCCCTGTAACAAGGAGGAATAGGATGGGGCACCGACAATAGAAGAAGAGCTACTAGCGTGGATTCTGTTGACCGAAAAAGACCGAAAGTCATAGAAGACTAGAAGAATTAGTGCTTAGATGACGATAAAGCAAAAGTACTATCTCGGGGGAGGACAGAGGAAAAGGAAAGAAGAAAACCACAAGTAAAACAAGAGGCGAAAAAGAAAAGGTCTATGAAGAGGGGCGCAGGCGCACAAATATAGGAACCCAAGCAGTGTCAAAGGTCATCGATCCGAGCACGCTATACTCGGAAGTGGGTGAGTCTGAAGGATTTAGAGCATTCCCTGAACCGGATGAGCCGGGACCTAAATAGCGTGCGAAAATTCAGCAACACCCCACTGGGCAGAAATCGCGATGTCATCATCCATGGAGTCCCGGAGCCATTTGTAAAGGAGGAGAAGCAGGGAGAAAGGGCGATGAGGTACCGAGTAGCAAACCTGCTTTGAAGGGTGGAAATACCGGAACATGTTGCTGTCAAAAGTGTACTTCGACCGAAAAGATGGCAGAGTGTCAATGACTCTGGAAGCTGGGGCCCACGGCCAGCACTGGTAGAATCCGCTAATCCACGGCATAAGGGCAGGTTCTTGGCATCAGCCGATCTGATCAAGGCGACCACCAGAGGAGTGAACATGGCAGTGCCGGATGAGGCCGCCATAAGCAGGATCGAGGCTAGGGATGAGAAGGGGTCTCGCCAGAATTCAGTACCATGCGGCTGCAAGCCCGTTCACTGAGAGTCCAAAAGTTTGGCGAAGGCGGGCAACTGAATGCCAATTCGTGCAGCAGGGCTGGAGGTGAACATAGTGGGCCACTAAGTCTGGCCCCGTTACCCGTGACGGTCATATGCCGGTAAAGCCAAAAGAAAGAGGCTGGGAGCGCGACGGAGAGAGTGAGGATCTCGGTTAACATGCGAAAGAACGAGCAACGGCCTCTGGAGTATGCGACACCCCCGTCCATGGAGCAGCCAACAGGACGGACGGCAAGTTATAACGGTGTCTTACACAAATGCTATAAATGTGGGTAATAAGTGGCCGAGCTACGATCCAGGACTCTGGATGTAGGTGTGGTGGCTGGCACTGAAACCTGGTTGCGGCAGGGAGAAGGTGATAATAATTAAAATTGCGCGGTATTGTTCGTTCTTTGTAATAGATACAGCGGGTGCGAAAATAGGAGGCGGGACCCTGATGTTGATGGCTGAGAAGTACGAGGCGCAGGACGGCCACAGGCTGCATACCACAAACATATAGGTTCTGGAAGTCATCACCGCAGTCGATGGCTCGAGGATCTTAGTTATTGGGGTGTACTGTAACCCGGGGTGGACTTTTATCAGAGGGTGGGGGATTGTTCCTTTTCCTAAGTGTGGTTGCTGGGTCTGCGGGCAAACTTCCCATACTGGGAGATTTCAAAGCCTGTAAGATTGACTGAGTTTGCGAAACAGTCCGGGAATGTACCTATGGACATCAACTCCTGCAGTTCGCACCCAGGAGGGGGATGGTTCAACACGATACCCAAGCGCCTCGATGGAGATTCGAGAAAAGTTCTTCAAAAATTGACTTGGGGCCAACGAGAGCACTGAACAATATAGGGAGTCCTGAGTTAGAAAATCCAATAGGCAGGAGCAGCGACGCCGTTTTCTGTATGCGAATGAGCCTTCGGGGACCGGTGGCCCCGGTAAATGTGGCAGAAACTTCTCAGGAATAGATAAAAGCAGGCTGCTGGACTTGGGTATCCAAACTCGGTGGGAAATAGACAGAGGAACGTCAGTGGGTGGCAGTTAAGAGCAACCTGTTGGCAGACGTAGTTGCACCTCTCTGCAGAATCAAGCGAAAGGGGCTACCACCGTGACGGAGGAATAGAAAAGCGGAAACAAAGAGCTTTCATGGAGTATAAAGACAAACAAAGCTACCGAAATTACCTGAGGATCATAGCGGAGAGAATGCAAATGTCCCGCATCCAACGCCAGTGCCAAACCGCCTGCGAGGGCCGAATCGCTGCGGCCGCTAAAAGAAATCCCAAACCATATTACATCTACGTGTAGTCTAAGGCTGCTTTGCGAAAGGCCGTAGGTGGGGTAAAAACCACCAGGAGGCTAGGTTGGCTGACAGTCAGGAGAAAGTCGACTGTTTGTTGGAATTTTTCCAGGCAGTGTACAGGCGGGAGCAATGGACCCAGAGACAAACAATAGGTCCCGTCACCCTTTTAATGGAGATAACGGACGTAGCTATCACTGCGGAAGAAGTGTGGGACAGTCTAAAAAACCGACGTGTCGAAAGCTGACGAGAGCCATCAGGCGGTAGTAAAGCCTTTGAAGGAGATTCTGTTGAAAACTTGCCCACAGGTCTTTAATGCATCACTGGACGAAGGGCGGCTTCCCGCGGATTGGTTGACGTCGACAGTCAGACCGCAACTGTACTAGCTGCAGACCGGGAGCCTGACATCCGCCATGCTGATAACTCTTTTAAGTGATCCTCGCAAAAGGAAGGTCAATCACCTAGGGGCCAAAAAGTTAATCATCATAGAGCGGCACGGATTTTGGCACAAACGTTCATGTCTGACCAAATTGATAAGCTTCCTGGACCAAGAAAAAGGTAGATTTGACGAAGACAAAAGGGTAAATGTGTGCTACTTGGACTTTCAGAAGGCCTTTGATTCCGTGAACTACAGGCTTCGTGACCAGAAAGCGAAAATTTTTGGTGATGATGCTGAGATGAATAACTGGATAGAACAAAGTCTGAAGGGCAGGTCTTTCAGGGCGAGAGTCGAGGGACGTCTATCGGACAGAGGATTGCTACGCAGCGGGGTGCCTCAGGGTTCTGTCCTAGGGCCACTTCCATTTCCAGTGTATGTCGAGGACATAGAAAGTGGACTGTGAAACCCGTGTCTGATGTTTGCTGACGACATCAAACTATTAGGGACAGCAAAACAGTGAGGCTATCCAGAGGAATCTGGATAAAGTTTACCAGTGGTATTTCGATGAACTTGAATAAATGTCGGCGACTCATGGAAGGAGGAGCAAATTCCCATCGCCAAATGGGACCAACTAGGCATCAAGTCACGATGGAATAAACTTAACAAGCAGTAGACCTCAGGGCAGCCGTCAGTGCGGACTTCAAGCCAAGCTTGCGATGTCAGAAGACGGCCAGGAAAGCATGGTGTGCCCTACACCAACTTAGGATCTAGAAGGTCTACTGTTCTTCTGCCGCTGTTCAAGGCGTTTTTCAGACTGCACTTGGAACGCTGTGTCCAGATACGGAGACCGTATTTAATACGAGAGAGTAAATTGCTGTAAAGGGTTCCGCGTGTTTTTAAACGGCGGTTTGGGAACTTGAGATGCATGGGCTATGAGCAGAGGCTGGGGGCGCTCGATTTGCACTCCCAGGAAAGAAGTAGGGAAAGAGGTGGCTTAATACAGACCTTCAAGGTCACTAAGGGTCTGGACGTGGTACGGGGACACCATGGAGTAGTATTCCAGATAAGGGGAGTGATACAATGAGAGGGAATGAGAAAACAACTGTGCGACGACATATAAACATTGGGTTGAGGGACAAACGGTTTGCCATATGAGTGATGAGGGACTGGAACAAGCTACCGGAGGAAGTGGCCGAGATGGGGTCAGCGCGCGAATTCAAGTGGAGACTAGACAATGCATGGCTAGCTTTGTTTGGAGAGGACAGTGTGTAAATTGTTGGGCCGAGATGGTTGAGAGGAAAGCATCTCATTAATTGTTTTCTCCCTTGTAGTAACTGAAAAGGTGTTCCACCCGCTGTTGCCGAAGCATCGCCAGATCCAAGGAGCTCTTGGTGCGAGAACCTGGACGATCAGGCATCTTATCGTATAGTCCTGCAATCTAACTAGAACTGGAATTGGAACTTTTTGTTGTAAATTGGGGTGGTAGGAAAACCTCAGGGTAAGCTTTCCGAATAAAATCAGAGGCTATCGCCCCACAAATGCTGCGTAGGTGCCCTAAAAGCGCAAAGCTACCCATGGATGGCAAGAGGACACAAAAGACTAACGATTGCAGTTTTGGGCGAGTACACTGTCATTTCCTGCGAAGGCGTGGCTCCCTCTTTGTGTTTTACGGCAGTACCCTCAGGTTTTGTGGCTGCCCCTGTTTTCTATAGGCTCCGTGGAAGGTCTCTGGAGGTTAGCAAAGAGGACGGGACCCGCTTTATTTGCCTCAACAAGATACGACGCGCAAATACCTGCTGGATTAAAGCCCGCTGTGGTGAAAATGGTTGTTTAGGCAGACACCAAAATTCGCTCCATCACGCCAAGTTATTGCCCGCCCAAGATAGTTCAGGGATCATTGCTGTTTGCTGGAACTCTAAGACCAACCAACTGCAGCCCGTTTGGGCGTAGTCGCTTTGAGGGTAGTCAGTCCTGCCAGGTTGGCAAAATCGTTTGCTGTTGCACACAGTGAGTCGGATAAGGCTTTGATGAGTGAACAATTTGTAAAAAGCATCAGCGTGTGAAGACTTCGACATCTTTGACGACGATCTAGGTCAGGAGGAAGCAGGTCTTGGCTACCGGTCGACGGCTTGACAACAGCGGGCGGACCGATTCATTGGATGCAACTACACGGGGTGACACATCGGCGCGAGCCCCAAAATCAGTTGGCTCAATTTTCTTGGGTGGCCGGACTTGCGGGACATAAGCTTGGTCAACTGGGAAAATGAAAAAGGAGATCTACTAGTTGGCTGCGAAGTGCCGGTGGCTCACGCGAGTATGGAGTACAGAGCCGATCGTCGCCAGTAGCCATACGCATTGCGTGCGGTACGACGGTGGGTACCATGTGGTCCTTCGGGCGAAAAGAATCTGGTCAATTAAAATAATGCCATGAAGGAAAATATAGAGATACAATTGAACCGGCTGTACGCTCAATAGTTTCGTAATATGATAAGTAGTTGCCCTAAAACATCGAGCGAAGAATTTATGGCATTGTGGGCAGTGAGAAAAGGGGACAATAATTATTCAGGGTCATCTTGAGATGCCGCTTTCGTGGTGTCTGCAGATCAAACGCATCGTACACAACGGAACATAAGCGCATCACAGTCTTTCGCAGTTTAAACAAAGACGTCGTCGTGACAGACGGCTGTTGGAACGATACTACTAGGGTTTCGTGCACTTCAAAGCCCTTGGGTGGGTAGAACGGTGGCTGTGCACACAGTGGGAGAAGAAATGAAATTCATCCCAACATCTTATGTAGAACACTAAGAAGCCCAATGAACCTAGCGCAATGTTTGTTTGCGCAGCAAGGTTCTGAGGAAATTCGCCCAACGATAATCTGTTGCAGGGGCCAGATTGGAATACAACACTGATCTTGATTCTATGTCGCCTTCAAATGGTTAAAATGACAACACCAGCTAGCGTACGAGAAACATTCTTGCAGATAAGAGTGCAGAACAATGACAGAGATGCATTTCGCTTCCTGTGGTTGGTCAAAAACGATATAGGAGCAGTTCGGGATGACGTCCTATCGTCTTATTACAGTACTGCTGCATTTTTCGAGAACTGTCCCTTGCTAGGGACAGCGGCAACACACGGACTGTCAGGCAAGCGGGCCTTATAGGAGACTGTCACTAATAGTTTTGCTTTTCACTACATCCGTTCCTTTGGTGAGGATGACACGGCAAAAAAATGTGGGGCCTTTGAAGGAACCCTATAGAATGGACTGTCCTACCGCGAATCTCGTATTACGTTTGCTGGCCCTTAACCTTTGTGAACACTTATGCATCACTCTTACTCGGCTCGGTACGATTGCAATACTGGCAAGCCTGAAAATTGATCGGTACAAGAAAAAGACAGTCGGGAGCGATAGTAGGTTGAGTATATTTTAAGAGCAGCGTACGAGCGAAGCGTGCGTGCGTGAGTTACGCGCAAATGGCCACGGCGCTTGGCGGTCGATGTTTGGTTAAGCAAGTTATTTGGAGGGACAAATCTGCGTTCCGTTACAGGGGCCTCCTCTTACGAAACCGTCGGAGAAGGGCTTTGATTGCGACCATACGGAACAAGCCTGAGACTGACGGGGGTCTAGGGACTTGATTGCCAATTGGAAAATTTGCCGCTCTGCTGGTGGTCCCGTTTGTGTTAGTTGTTTGGAGTTGACCGTGCGCTTGACACCCAACCTGAAAAACACTATAAGAGGTGAAAGCAGCAGGTGCGATCCTCCAGCCTGGCTGCGCTCTCACACCGCTGCATCCAAGCTGCCCGCCCGATGTGCGTCGGTCAGAACGGTGGATCCAACCGCGCCCAACACCAACGGGCCTTACCCTCTTCCAGAATCCTCGCCATGCTAGGTTGAATGAGTGTCTGACCTCGGGTTCTCTGCGTCCTCTGGTGCATGCATGAGGTCGACCATGGGACCGATGTTTGCCGTGCCGGAGTCCATGGAATCGCCGCGGCACTAGGATTCTTCTGGGAGAGAGCAAGATGAAAAAAATCTGGTGGAAACGGTGCTCGGGAGCACCGGTGGATGTTCAGCTTGGTGGCGGGCACCTAACGGCGGTCGGTACTGCTCTTGTCGGTTCAACATGGGGGCGGCAATCCCATGGGCGCATAAATTATCGCGACAAGCATGTCATCCTATTAGGCACCGACATGCACTTACGACGGGAGAGCATTCAGTCGTCTGATGTAAAAATGGCAACAAAGTCAGAAAAACATATGGGTTGTCTGACCTTGCGGCCGCTGCGGCTGCTTCGCATACCCGGGACTTCGAGTGTGACTGGTGGTGTTGTGGCTTCAGCACCACCAGCGTTCTCAACCGGCGGCGTTGGTAATGGCTGGCATCGGTCAGATTGATGGAACCCATCGTTAGACCAGCATCCCGTGGTGGCAGGTTTAATACGATCGATAGATACCGTCTTGTGGTGGCCGGCAATTTCCAAAACGAACGTTTTAGGACCGCGCCTTACCGCGGGAAACGGACCGGTATGCGGTAGTTGCAATGGCGATCGAACACTAACACGCACGAAAACGTGAGTTGAAGTACTGAATGCGGTTGGAATGTAGCCCGAAGTTCAAGCGGCGGATTGGCATGAGGCGTTCGCATGTGTTGCGCGAGACGTTCTGCGCAGTCACCGTAGTTGAAAGGCTTCGGTCTCGATAGGGACACCAGCTCATTCGATAGGCGGAGCGCGCAACCGAACACAAGCTGTTTTGGTGTAGTGCGCATTTTTTCCTTAAAATCTCAGAGGGCTTAAAGGAGATAACGGCAGTACTTCGCTCCAAAGCGGGTTGGCCCTGGCCCGCAGAGCAGCTTTTAGCTTCCGATGAAGTAATTCCACCAGACTGTTAGCTTGTGGGTGGTATTCTGTTGTTCTAACATGCTTACACTCAAGTGTTTTAATCATATTTTAAAACGACCCGTCGAAATGTGAGCCACGGTCTGTGGTCACTACAGCGAGGCAACCAAATATGTTTACCCAACCAGTCAACAAGGCTTTTGCGGCCTGACTTAGGGCAGGGAGTTGGTATGGAATGTGGCCAGCGAGTAAAGCGGTCTACACAGGTGAGTATGTAGACCTATCTGTGAGACGGCGGGAGAGGGCCCACGGGATCAACGTGTACGTGGTGAAAAGTGTCTCTGGTATGCCGATGACCTCTCCCACTCCGACATTGGAGGCAGGCGTGGGACCACTGGCGCACGTCACGTTTGACGTTGAACCATACAAACGCTCTGTTACTAGCCTCACCGAAGCAGCCAAACCCGGGTGGGAGAGTTTGTGTAACGCAAGAAATGTGGTATAACGGTGAGCTTCTGGAACCACCGGCCTTGGATGACCGTGCGATACGTCGCAAAGAATTGTATTCTGCGACGCTGTGATAGGTACGACTGCTAAGTTTAATAAGCCGCCTCGTCGAAGTTCGTCGATATCGGGATCCGTCACTTGGGCCCGTGCCATCGCGTTGAGGTCGATGTTCGGTGTTGGAGACAAACGAAGCTGGTGTATACGAGAAATTGCATCAGCGGCGGAGTCATCTGCCACAGAGGTATGTTGCGTGTCCACAGTGATCCGTGAAACAAAGTCTAATTTGCGGATCTCGCTTGGCGAATGCCGGTCAGAGGTTGGATGCAGCGCAAACACCAGCGGTTTGTGGTCTGTAAACACTTTGAACGGGCCGCCCTCTAGGGCGTGCCTGAAGTGTTGGACAGCTAGGTGGACGGCGAGCCACTCCCGGCCAAACGTGCTTTATCTAGTCTGCCGGCTGCGGCGGCTTGGAAAAGAGTGCCAGAGGCTTCCAAAATCTTCTGTATACTGCTAAAGTGCAGCTCCGACTGCAGTGTTTCAGGTGTCGGTTATCGGAGATAGGGTTGCTCTCGGGTC
>LUCM01005644.1:212449-237558 GCA_008360955.1 Fasciolopsis buskii | reverse complement strand
GACTACTGGAAGTTCGAATGATGCCTGGTTCCAACATGTGGTCGAATTCCGCCTTGGCCTGGCGGAGCTTGTCAGGAGCTAGACGACGAGGCCTGCTAAATGTTGGGGTCCTGTGGTTTCTCTATGGTGAGTTACCTTGGTATTACGGCGGGAAGTTGGCCGGCGTGTCGCATTGTGCCTGGGTAGTCGCGAGGCAGCCCATTGCATGGCTGTTGGGCTGGCGGGTTAGCGTACCGTGGCGTAATTTGGTTGACGACGAGGTGCGAGCCGGTCACGGTCAGTGACGTTTTGCGATTGAATATTTTCTTGTGCCAAACGTTGACTAGTAGGTCGAAATCCTGGAGGAATTCTATACCCGTAATGGGTATGGGACGTCGGCGACGATGAGAACCTGATGAAGTTTACGGTTCAGACCTAGATCGAGGGTAAGGGAACGATGTCCTTACGTATGAATGTCGGTGCCGCTCGCAGCCCGTAGCGTCTCTGCCAGTGCAGCGATCAAATTGCTCGAGCCTCTAGGGATTACACTCACCTCGGCACCGGCATCCACTGGGAACAGCATGTTAGTCGTCAAGATTTTGACTTTAAGGAGGCGACAATTATTTAGCCCAGTGTCGCTTGCAGCGACTACTAACCGGGAACCTAGCTTCCCTGTATCGTGCCCGGAAATGTGCTACCGGGGTCATACCGTTTTGCCAAGCTTCCGAGGCGGTTATGATACTTACACTAACCTTCCGCGGATGGCAGGAATGGCCACTTGCGAAAGGGGCTACCGCGCCTGCCGCGAAGCGGGCTGAACCGATCTCGTCGCCGGTCTCTATCGACTGTGAGTCGCTGTAACACTGCGTCGATCCTCGTCAGAATGGTTGTTAATTCGTCCTGCGAAGATGAAGATGCGGTTCCGGGGGATGACAAGATATTCAATATTGAGGCACCCGGGCTATAGCGCAACATATTGCCATCAGCAACTTTGACCGTTTTTTCTAGTGAATATTTACGGGCAGTACTAAGTAAGGGAGGTAGATGCGGTGGGAGCCGTTGAAGCCACGGCTCACTTAGCATCGGGTCCTCGCCGAACGTTGTGCATTTAAGACGTCGGATTTCCCGCAATAGTCCCAAGGGTTTTTTATTTCCCAGCTTGATCCCTTGAAGTAGTTATCGGGGGCGTTGATCTTCCTTAGGGGCAGTCCGAGATACAACCGCTCCTTTCAACGCGTCGTAGCAACGTGAAGATACGATGATGTCCCCGACCCGAAAGGTCACATCAAGAGGAAGACGGCCAGCCACTCATCTAAAACGTCCGACGTCGCCAGTTACTCTATTAATTCTAGAATTCCAATTCAAATAAAGTAACCCAGAGTTGAGGATCACACGGCCTGAACGAGGGTAGGCGTCGAGTTACCGAGTCTGCTGTTGGGTCCCGTTTTTCCTCTGTGGACATGTCACCGCGTTGTAAAACGAAAGTAGCAGAGAGAATAAAACGTGCCGAAAATTATCTACAGAAAACCGCCGACAGTAAGTATCACTACGTAAAAACAGACTACAAACAAATTATTATTCGGTATATTTCAAGAGTACTTGGAGAGGCATGCTTGGTTGCATGACAGAATGTTACAGGGGTATTGCAAGTCACATCGAACAAGCAAGTAAACATTTGGGTACAACATGAGGGGAAATAGTTAAACTGGCATACGAAGAGGATCACGGTGTTTATACGCACCAGTGATGCGTATCGCAGGCGTAGAGTTCAATCGGAAAATGGCGAAGTGGGTGAAGGTGTCTGCAGTATTCGGATTTAACGGGTATATAGAATGGGCATGAATGTTGAACTACCATGAAGCAAGTCTCCGAAGACCTTGAGTGCAAGGTAGAATCCTGTCAAAATGGACCAAAACAGCTGTCAGGAAGAGCACTGATGGCCGATAGATACTCTGTATTAAAATGGATATGATAAAACATCGGTCATTTTACCATGGATCCTGGAGCCAAGAAAATAGTCAGAGGCCATTTGAAAATGCGAAGGGACTAAGAACACTGGTGAAGATTTTTGGCCGACCCTTGTTTGAAGACATGAGGAATGGAAACATCGTCGGCATTCAGAAAAGCGAGGATTGATATGATATGCGTTGAATAATATATCTGAAACTGGTAAGCCGGTTTCAGATATATTCCGGAAATCTTTGCAAATCGTTAACTAGATTTCTGTGACTAATTACCAGACCTGTACCTCGGGTGATACTATGCTTTAATGCATGAATAGTGCGCATCCTGGCGCGAAATATCGCTTGATTTCAGTGGCTGTCACCGCCAGTAGGCCGAGATCTTCGAAAATCAAGAGTTATATGGTGGAGATGTGGATCAATAAGGATGTGATAACAGAATGGAGATGGGTGAAAACTAGACTGGATATCATATGAGGCAGTAAAAAACGCAGAATCTTTGAAAGCACAGTCCGTTGAGCAAGGGAAGGGGCGACACGGGATTGGAATTATGTAAACGTAAGACATGAGGTTTGTTTTGAGCAATTTTGATTTCATAAATTTCAGGTCGGTTTAGAGATGAAGGTGGTGTTGGGAAGGAAGAAGGAGAACGGGAATCAGATGAGGCGACGTATGGTCGACTGGAGCGGAGAAATGTCACCAAGAGCGTCGGTCTATTGCCGAATTCCGCAGACCAGAATAAAGGTTGATGAAAAATGACAGTCCTCAGCTGTTTTCGGATGTCAAGGGGCATTGTGAACGTCGGTTTGTATCAGATGCCAACAAAAATACTTTCATTCGTGAGTCGGTTTTGTATGGTTTTGGCAGAAGAACTTTGGGAAGGAGCAAGAGGAAGCCAGTAAAAAATGGTGCACGTGAACGTAGGAGCTAGATTACTGTTTACCATAACAGTGCCAGTGGGTGGGGCTGACCGAGTGATGGCCCCCAACCTGGAAAACACCGTTTGAGGGTGAACGCAACTGCACCAGCAAACCGCTGCAGCCGGGCTGCCCACCCGATATGCGCCGGCCAAAGTGGTGGATATGACCGCGCCCCGCACTATTGTGGTAACGCCGGTGTACTCGTGGTGTGTAGGAAGGAATTCAAATATGATAGGATAAGGGAGACATCGTCTTTCCGGGATCGGATAATCGCCAGAGCATAGGTAGGTGTTTCCATCTAACCAGAGCTATAAGGTCTCGAAGAGAGAGAGAAAAAGACGTACGGCGGTCTGGCCTAGCCGTCAGCTGCGGATTAAGAAGCGATCAATCTTACGAGCAGCTCAGAGAAGGAAGTTGCTAGAACGCATAGTGCGATTCAAAATATATGGATGTTGGCCGAGCAATTCGGGTTTTCATTTTTACATATTTTTTAAATAGATGGGCTGGCTAATCTGGTGTGTGGATAGTCTGCGCTATGAGTGCAGAGGATGAACCGGCATTTGGTATGATCTTCTGCGCTGAGTGAGAAGAATGAACCGGAACAGGGAAAAACCGCTGGTGATAATGATAATGATCAAGCTACAAAGATAGATGCACTTGAGATTGACTAAATTCAGCGTCGAAATCATGGATTATATTCTACTCTAGGAGGCCGTGCATTTCGAAAACAAGAAATGGTCGGGGCCAGCAGATATGGTAGATGAAAACGGGCACTAGGGGAGGAGAAGATACCGCGTAGGACTCTATGTTCATGGGGATAGTATGAGGTCTGAGTTGTCCAAAATGGACAAAGACAACGACGAAGAGTGAGAAAGAAAGAATCCAAGATGTTGACCTTATTTTGTCTGGAGGGTACCGTTCGGGTTCTTCAGAAACACTGATTTCTACGGGCCAGAGTCATTTGCTTGGAGAGAAGAGTTGATGAAAAGTAAGGGTGAGCAGGATAGTGAATGCTTTTTTAGAAGATGGTGGCCGGTTATGGTTGCCACACCGTTTTGGGAACGGTGTTGGAATTAGTTAAGTTAGTGGGTGGGAGAGAGCTGTGGGTTAGCAACCCTATATGCAGGTAGAACGATAAGGTTTATGGATATGAAGTCAGACCATTGAGCGATAGGCACCCTTTTGCAGGCAGAGGAACGTGGAGATGCATCCGTACGTGAAACTGCATGTAACCAATTAGCATGCGCTGAGTTCAGAGCTCTGTTTGAAGTGGAAGAGACTAGGATGATTCCTACATAAAATGAGTAGGGAGGTTTACTTTCCTTTCCACAATGAACGAAAAGGTGACATCAATGCGTTTTTCAGAGGCCCAACCCAGTTTCATACACTCGATCCTCGGGTGATTATGGGCGGTATATGGTAATGAGAAAGGGTACAGCAACTACTTTGCGTACTTCGTTTTTAAATGCAATAGATAATGGTGACAAACTGTGGAACTTATAGGGAGTTTGTTCCGTAATGACTAATATCTAACAATAAAGAAGTTGGCTCTAACGAAATTCTTTGGAACCGGGAGAGTTATGGTAGAATCGACATTTCGGAGAAATTATGGGAGTGGGTTTCTAACACGAGGTGCAGAGGCGCAGCTGTCCCCTGTAATAATATTGTTACCGAGTGCCAGGTTTGCTCTTATGCGTCGGAGCCACAATGGATCTAATTTCAGCGACTCACAGCGTTCCATTTAATTTAGGCCTGCAGAGTGGCCAACCAATTGCTTGGCAAATGCATGCTGGACGTTTTCAATCGCCACTCTGTCGCATTACCTCATGTTAGAGCAGACGAGAGAGCAATACTCCAGAATGCGTCTGACATGGGTCTTAAAAAGTTGTAGTTTTCTTTCGTTCAACTTCAGAGTTTGGTGTACCGGCTGCAATAATTTATTTTCTTTCGCCACTTGTACGAGAGCATGCTCCGAGAAGTTTAAGGTGCAAGAATAATTTAGGCCTAGGTCGCAAACTTGGCAGGTAACGGGGATAGTCTGGGTTCCAAGCTTGAATTCTCTTGGGGGTGTAACGCATTTGTAACCCATGATGCTGCTTTTTTCAGCGGAGAATTTCATCATCCAGTCGTTTGTCCAGGAGTTGAGTGACGCTAATTCTTGCGATATGTTACTTATGTTGGATTCTAAAGCTTCGGGGCGAAAGGTGTCCACCATCTTGATATCGTCTGCGAAGAGAACCGGAGTGCCGTTTTGAATAACATAGAGGATATCATTAACGTACAACAGGAAGAGCAGGGGGCCCAGAATTCTCCCCTGGATCACACCGCTAGACACTTATCTAGGTTCAGATATTAGGCCATTTGCTTGCACTATCTGCTTCCTAAATGGCAGATAAGGTGAAAACTACGGCAGCATTGGACCAACAATACCTTAGGATCCCATTTTACTTAGCAACCCAGGGTGGGATACTCTATCGAAAGGTTTCGTCATGTCTAAAATAATTACTATAACTGATCTCCCAGTACTTAGGGCCTCGGTGATTGTGTTCAGGCAGTCAGTCATGAAAACAGCGCAGGATTTCTCACGAAGGAACCCATGCTGTCCACGGTTAATAAGTTTATGTCCCAGGAGGTAGGCTATATGACTATTCTTAATCAGGCGCTCCATGATCCTGGAAACTATAGGGGTGCGAATTATTGGGTGGTAGTTTGCAGTGTCATGACGTGCACCCTTTTTGTGAACGGGTATAATCAAAGAGGTTTCCCACTGTGACGGGAATGTGCGGCACAGAATGGACAAGTTGAAGGTATTTGCTAACAAAATTGGGATATCGCTCCCGCCTAATGCGAAGGCAGCCTGGGGTAATGGATCAGGACCAAAGTGGTAGCCAACTGTGGTTTTTACCAACAGCTGGGCTGCGTCCTTTGGAAGAAATACAACTGTTGAGTACGACTCCGTAGTTAAGCGAGATCGGCATGCGATAGAGGGATTGCTATCGTTTACCAGAGCAAATGCAAAGAGTTCACCGAAAGATTCTTCGATTTCGTGTGGGTTGTTTACATAAATGTTGTTTTGAATGATATGCGGGAGTTGAGTGGCTTAGAACCCAGAAGTAGTTCTGCGTTCAAACAGTCTTGCCAGTGTTGCGTTTGGGTTCGGCTGGTGTAGAGCTTGCATCTCCTGCTTGTTGCTTCCGCGGTCCAGTACTGTTTCTAGAGTTTTAGTTAATCGACTTATTTGCGGAACAATGAAAAACCTCTGGTCTTGGAAAAGGCACGCTGGAATTTAGCTGGCTTACAGTTCATTCGGTCGCGATAAGTTCTTTCGGGCGGCCTGCTTAGCGTGTGGGACGGAGTAATGGCATGAAGGCCCTTGTGCAGGTTGGGGTAGTACTGATCAGCGGCCGGTTGTACTTCCGTTGATAGAAAAAATGCGTCTCATTTGGAATTACGAACCAGAGTAGGTAGACGATTCCGGTCAGCTCTGAATTAGGGCCTTAGGTTAGATGAGAGGCACATATTCAGGAGGGGCAATGTAAGTAAACAGCTAACAGGCAAATGATCACATCCAGGTAGACTAGCTTTAGTGGACGTTTGAAAGTCTGCTGAATCTATCGTAAATATCAAGTCAAGAATATTGAAGTTCCTTGTTGGATTAGTTACGTTTTGGGTCCAGCCGCCATGAAGGATGGTTTCAAGGAAAGGGAGCAAGTAATTTGGGGCGGAAAGCGTGGACCAGCATATTTCAGGTGCATTGAAATCTCCAGCGAGATGCTTGGGACATGGTAGGTCAGAAGCAGTATTCATTTGTTGTGTTATCAGCAAAAAGTCGTTTTGGCAAGAACTAAGGGGCGGTTGAAGCACCCAACAAGAAGGCCTTCATTGCCCGTCTCAGCTCTAACCCAGACGCAATCTTCGATGGTGTTCAGCATGGTATCCTCGCACAAAGTAGCTGGTACAGATTCTCTGACATAGACAAGGCGGCCACCTCCACGATGGGCTTCACGGCTTTTCCGGGAATTATTATGGTGTTGTCAGGGGTGTGGTTATTGGGCCACGCCTCGATGATAAGTATAAAATCCATGTTTGACGGGAGTGTGAGAAGACGGATATATTTAATTTCTTTAACATGGAGCGTGCATTCAATAAAAGTGGCGAAAATTTTCCGAAGAGCCGTTTCCGCTGATTGATGTCATGGTGAATGAAGCTCGGTTTCTTGTTCGTCGACTGTCTTGGGGGAATCAGCATTCTTAGTTTCAACGAATATTGTTTCATTCGAGGCCCGCTTTATCTGATGTAATTTTGCCTCCTTTGAACGTTGCAACCTCCGCGAGAGAATTATGCGCTCTGCAAGTTCAATAATTGCGCCAGGTTATCGCAGTGCATAGACAGAATGCGGAAATGAAACTTAAAATGCAATGCGTTTTCGCTCACAAAATTATTGCAATCAATGTAATTTGCTGAGCACGAGGTTTCGAATTCCAAATTAACACTAGATAATGTTTCGCAAAATTTCTGTGACTGATTACCAGACCTGTACTTCGGGTAATACTGTGTTTGAACGCTTGAATTCTGCGTATCGCGAGAATATCTGAAGTCGATTCTTCCAGGCGTCCTGGCACGTACAGCAGACGTTCAAGATTAATCCGGCAAAGCCAAGCATAACCTGAACCAACTTATTCGCACTCCTGGCAGGTTCGCTCCTGACTCGTTCCCGAAGCCGTCCTCAAGTCTAATCACGCCTCATCTTGAAGTTACCACGCAGGCCTGTTCGCCATTTATGAGAGGTATATATGACTAACACACTGTCGATGGACTTTGAGCTCTGAACCTGTAGTGTATGAAGAACAGGCGGTCAAAACGAACCTCATGCTCCAAACAGACACCTAACCGGACTAGCCGCCACATCGGTTTTGCGCGTCAATTTCTAAAGCTAGAGCGACAGAATATAAGGCTGGAGGCTGGCTAACATGTCTTCCCCGTCAGATAACTATGCCACTCATGGAACTCCTCACGGGCGATAATCATGCAGGCAGAAGTTGAATGAGCGTTTGATAAGCGAATAGTTCACCACGTAACTGAACGGTACCCCGGTGGGCCATTCGAAACACCGTGGTAACTCCACAGCAGAGCACTGCTCTTCCTGGAAAATCAGCACTGAGTTCAAGGCTTCCATCGTTCCCACGATACTAACAGCAGTTAATAGTCAGAGTTTTAGCGGATATTCTTCACGTCTACCGTAGCTCATACTCTAAGTCGAAAAGAATAAAGCAAATAGAGGAAGGAAAAAAAGGAAAAGAAAACCAGCGGAATTCCGGCTGTTACAAATGAAGAGATTGAAAGTGGGAAAGGGACAGAATATACCTCATTCGAATGATGATGCGAGAAAATTAAAACAATGTACTTTTACAACGGCAACGAAAATAGAGCCCACGACCAACTAATTGAAGCATTCTTGCCGGGGAGGGAGGGTAGGGAAGTGAAACAGGGGAGACGAAGTTGAACGGAAAAGCAAAAAGAAGAAGGCGAATAAAGAAAGGAAGACACAAGAGTACACGGAAAGGGAAGCAGTCGGGGGCTGTCCGCAAAGCATGCATGAACAAGCAGCCACAAATCGGGGCAACATTGAAAATCCGTGCGCTTACGATTACCACGTATCACAATGGTCTGCTTTTGAGAAATTCAACGAAATTAACTTTGTTTGGTAACCAGTTAAGTGTGCAGCAGCAGCTGCCAGCTTTCGCGAGAGTTTGACCATCCATCCGCCTTCCTCCTCCCAAATTCCTTCTCTTTTGCTGTCGATTCACCGCCGGTTACAGGTTCATTCACGTACCAGTCCTCGCTCCTCTGCGGGCTGGTTTCATCGCGGGCCCGAAAGACGTGAAAAGATATACTCTTGTTTAATCTGGGCACGAAGGAAACGATTGTATGGAGTGGATTGCTTCCTGGGACCACTGCAAAGAGTGTTGGCCAGTGATTCAGGACCGTACGGTTTGACAGAGGTATTAAAAGGCATAAATTGGTTTCAGGCATGGACCTGATCAGCAGAAAGGAATGTATCTGTTTTTTTCTGATTTTCATACGTTCCAGGCCTTATCTCCGTACCAGAAGATCGGGCAAAGAGCCCATTGGCAGCAAACTTTCGCCGAAGTTCTGGCTCCGGTTCCGGGGAGCAAATTTACCATCAGAACCCGTTCCACCTGAAGACTGCGGCTCTTAGAAACGCCAAACCTCGTGAAAACCCCATGACTCCGTGAACCACAGGTTAGTTCACCAGAAAGTGAGGGCTTTTGGAGTTGATGCTAAGGTAAGTAACTGTATAGCACAACGTCTAAAGGGCAGATCTTTCAGGGTGGGAGTTGAGGGGTGTCTATCGGACAGAGGACTGTTACACAGCGGGGTGCCTCAGGGGCTGTCTTAGAGCCACTGCTCTTCCTGATATATGTCAACGACATAGCTAATGGATTGGAAAACCCGCGTGTGATGTTTGCCGACGATATCAAACTATTAGGGACAGCAAACAGTGAGGTTATCAAAGGGGATCTGGATAAAATTTACCGGTGGACGGTTAGCTGGGATCTTCGGCTGAACTTAAACAAGTGTCGGCGGCTCACGGAAGGAGAGGCGAATTCCCCTCGCCAATTTGGTCCACCTGGGCATCAGGTCGCGATGGAGCAGACTCAGCAAGCAAGAGACCTCGGGATAGTCGTGAGTG
The DNA here is from genome assembly GCA_008360955.1 of Fasciolopsis buskii. Taxonomy (NCBI): domain Eukaryota; kingdom Metazoa; phylum Platyhelminthes; class Trematoda; order Plagiorchiida; family Fasciolidae; genus Fasciolopsis; species Fasciolopsis buskii. The sequence goes on along the minus strand of LUCM01005644.1, from coordinate 227,983 downwards.
CAGATTTCGAACCTAGTCTGCAATGTCCAAAGTCAGCCAAGAGCGCATGGTATGCCTTACACTAACTTAAGAGAACCGTAGGATCTAGGAGGCCTAAGGTTCTTCCACTGCTCAAGGCATTTTCCGGCCGCACTTGGAATACTGTGTCCAGGCATGGAGACTATACATGGTAAGTGATAGGAAAGTGCTGAAAAAGGGTTCAACGTGTTTTTAAACGGTGGTTTGGGCATTTGACGCACATGGGATATGAACGGAGGCGGAGGGCGCTTGGCTTAGAATCCTGGAAAGACGTAGAGAAAGAGGCGACTTAATAGACACCTCCAAAATCGTTAAGGCTCTGGCCGAGATACGGAGTCCCTGTAGAGCCCTCTTCCAGACAAGGGGTAACGAGACACTAAGAGGCAATGGGAAAAAAAGACTGCGCGAGAACACGTAACTACCGGGTTGAGGTGCAAATGGTTTGCCGCCCGAGTAGTGAGTGGCTAGAATAAATTAACAGAAAAAGTGGTCGAGGTTGGACCAGTGAGTGAATTCCAGGGAAGACTAGGCAATGCATAGCTAGCTGTGTTTGGAGAGGACAGTGTGTGAATTGTGAGGTTGAGGAGATGGTCGGGAGGAAAGCATCTCATCAATTGTTTACTCCCTTATAGGAACTGAAGAGGGGTTTCCACCACCCCGTCGTCAAAACGCCGTCATATCCAAGAAGCTCTCGGCGCAAGAACCTGAACGATCAGGCATCTCGTCGTATATTCTTATAATCTAACTGGAACTGGAACTGAAACTGAAACTGAAACTGAACGCAACTGAAATGAAGGTCTGGTTGGTGTGCGTGTACGGATTCTCGGCTGGGGGATGGAGAGTTTAGGCCATTCGGATTACATACCTCGATTATGGGTCATACTTATAGATTTTAATACATGGAAGCGTAATGCGCTATTTAGTATGTATGCCTTGCCGCTCATCTTACTGATTTTCGGTTTGTATGGTGTTCTCTTTTCTACTTCATATGGTCCTTCCGGAGGACCAGTCTTGTTAAACTACAAAAGCATCCCGGTCGTCGGAAGAGGTAAAAAACATAGGCATCAGAAATACAAGGAGCTTGTTCCTTGCCCAAAAACTCCGCTCACGCCAGCGTATTTAGGCTGACATCTGTAGGTTCGAATGCTTGGGTGGTGTCTTTTGACGCCCCCGCGGAATTGGAGGTGGAGTCGAATATTCGGCTTCTGAAGAGGGGAAAAGCAACCCTTCCCGAAGAAATTCCCCAGTTCTTTTCAAACTGGGTGGAGAAGCTCCGATGAAATCACTTACCTCCTTGGTTTGTGATATTTGGAACGAGGGGCGTATTCCGCTATTATGGGGTGAGTTACCGAGTGTACCCATCTTCAACAGGGGCACACGGACTGACTGCAGCAATCAAGTTCAACTCCGATAGTTACTAAGGTGTTGGCCCCGATAATGCTATCATTTGACTTCGGTTCGCCAGAGTAACCTCCGCTAACTGCAAGCCGTATTTTCAGTTCCAGTTCCAGTTCCAGGCTCTAGCGGCTTCCGCTGGACTGAAGCAGTTGTCGCATCGGCCTAATATTTCAGTAAAACTGAAGTTGAAAGGCCGTTTCAACTACGCTACAGCACTACAGCTGTAGTGCCGTGCACTCAGTTCTGTTATACGGATAGGAGACATGGAGTATGCACGTGGGAAATATCCGGAGGTTTTCGACCACCGATGCCTGCGTAGTATGGCTAGGATTGGATGAAGTGGCCGGGTGAGTATTGCAGTTGACGGGAATCTAATACTAGGTGCCGATTCTCGGAATACCCTGTTTTTGCGTCAGAAACTTAGTGGATTACGCTGGTTGGGTCACGTGTTACGTATGGCAAACACTCGACTACCACACGGTGCCCTATTTTGTGTTCATCCTAAGGAATGGAAAAAACCTTGTGGAGGCCAACAGATGACGAGGCAACGTGGGATGAGAAAATGTACAGCGAACTTAGGTAAAGTAGGTGTCTCACGCCTTCGTGGTTGTGGTCCGAAAGACTCGTCAACTAGCTGGATATGGCAGTGAACGGTAAACAGTGGCGATCGCGTTGTCATTTTCTATGGAATCAGAATGATTGAAAGAGTGTGTTTGTCCAGTTAGACTGTGTTCCGTATGTTGGTTGCAGCAGCGTCTTATCCGTTCTCGACTGTTTAGGTCCACTCCCTGTTTACCTTGGATATTCACTGCTTTTATAGAAACATGTAACTCTGGGGAAAGGCGGCGGTCAGTGAGGCTTGCCTTGCTTTTTAACGCTGGTCGATGATGATGATGATGATGATGATGATGATGATGATGATGATGATGATGATGATGATGATGATGATGATGATGATGATGATGATGATGATGATGATGATGATGATGATGATGATGATGATGATGATGACTAAGTAGGTTCAACACGCAAGACCGACTCTTGAGGTAACCATGTCGGGCTGTGCATGGATCCACGCCCTGCCTTCATATGAGTCATAACCAGCTTCTCTAGATGCCTACAGATTATGCATGCCAGGCTGGCAGGGCAGTGGTTGGAACGTGTGCTCTCTACCCGCTCCTATGAGTAGCTATTGCCGTTATCGCTATAATTCACTGTGCACCTGTTTCTGTCAGTTTTTTTACCCGCCTTCTTAGTTTCTAAATCTTGTTCAAGCTCGCATTTGCAAATTGTTTTCTTATCGAGGCTAATTTTTGGGACCACTTGGCTCCTTTATGGTTACCATATCCGGTTACATCTGGATGAGACCAGTTCGGGAGTCTTAAAAAATTTGGCCTGGAAGACCAATAAACCGGTATACTAAAATACAGTGATGTCCATAGTATTCAGTGATTATGCTTTCGTGAAATTGATTCTGCATTTGATGATGTTGATTCAACATAATTTGCAATTTTATTCTTTTTCTTCTTGTTTCTAAGATACTCTTTTAACGGTTTTCGAAATGCATGAACTTTTGGAATACGAAGCTTCGATGCTCTTGGATATTCATCAAGATAGCTCCCTTTTAGTGGTAGCTGATGGCTTGGGTTTGGATACTATAATATTCTCAACACTCAAGCTCCATTCCGACCCGCACAACTTGCTCCTGGTTTCTAATTACCGCTTGTCTGAGGCCCGTTTTCTGAAGTCGATTCTAGCTCGAGATGATACTCTTCATCCTCCTAATATCATCACAGCAGAAGTAAATAACAAGGAGCGCGAGGCAATGTACAAACGTGGAGGGGTAATCTTTGTATCATCCCGGATTCTTGTCGTCGACCTACTTATGGATCGCATGCCAGCTGCTCTGGTGTCCGGCGTTTTTATCTTGCGTGCTCATGAACTCCAAGAAGCATGCCAAGAGAATTTCGCAATTCGTCTTTTGCGTGAAAGAAATCCCTCCATATTTATCAAAGCTGTTAGTGACAATGCCATTTCAATGACCTCAGGATACAATCATGCAGAAAGACTTATGTTGCAGTTGGGCATCCCGCGGCTAGTTTTGTGGCCGAGGTTCAACATTCATGTCATGAATTGTTTTGATGATGTTCAACCGCACGTTGAGGAAGTCAGGGTACGTTCACCTCATAAACATCGTCTCATTGCGGTTTGTGAATGATATCATATCCCAGATCATCCTACAGGATGTTTCAAATATGTTGGATGCTCTGTTTATTGCTGTTATTTATTTGTTTTATTAGATCCAGTGGGACAAAGCAGCTAGAACCCATTAAATGGGGCAAACGGTGCCGGCAAGCATCACCTTGGAACTTGAATCCGCAAAGAATCACAGTTTCACTAGATCAGATGTGGTGATGACCCGGAAGAAAGTGAATTGCCGTCTACCACCGCTTCAAAGAAGAAGAATTATCTTCATTATTGTTCAACGTTAAACAGCAGAGAAGGTTCCACTGACCGATCTCTTCCCCAAAGCTACATATTTCTATAAAAGGAGCGAGTACGCAAGGAGGAACGAGAGCGGACCAATACAGGTGGCAAAGAAAAGAACGCAGTGACAACCAACACAGAATATACTTTAACTGTACAGACGCCTATGTTTTCAATCATTCTGATTCGACGGGAAACGACAACACGATCGCTACTATTCACGGTTGGCTGGCATATCCTTTAATGTCTCCAGCCAGCCATTTGACGGATCTTCCGGATCGCAACCACGGAGAAGTAAGACACCTGCTTTAGCTACGTTCGCTGTAGATTTTCCCACCCCACGTTGCTACGTCATCTGTTGGCCCCCACATGGCTTCTTTCATCCCTTGGGAGGAACACAAAATAGGGCAGGGTGTGGTAGACGAGTGTTCACTATATGCAACACGTGATCTAAACAACGTAGTGTACTCAGCTTCATACGCTGAATCAAAGCGTTCTCAGAACCGGCGCCCAATACTAGATTTCTACACACCCGGGCACTCCAACCAGTCCTCGCAACACTTTGTAATCATCGGTGATCGAAAACCTCCGAACAACGAATAAGTCCGACACGCCTTCGAAGTTGGGGTCCGAAGGACTCGTCAGCTAGCTGGCCGGAAACACTTAAGGATATGGTGATAAACCGTGAACAGTGGCGATTGTGTTGTCATTTTCTATGGAATCAGAATGATTGAAAGAGTGTGTTTGTCCAGTTAGACTTTGTTCCGTATGTTGGTTGCAGCAGCGTCTTATCCGTTCTCGACTGTTTAGGTCCACTCCCTGTTTACCTTGGATATTCACTGTTTTTATAGAAACGTGTAACTCTGGGGAAAGGCGGCGGTCAGTGAGGCTTGCCTTGCTTTTCAACGCTGGACGATGATGATGATGATGATGATGATGATGATGATGATGATGCATACTCCGTCTCGCAAATCTATAACAGAACTGAGTGCATCGCAGCACAGTACACAGGGCCTTTCAACTTCAGTTTCACTGAAATATCAGGCCGGTGCCACAAGTGCTTCAGCCCAGCGTAAGCCGCTCGAGCCTGGCACAACGGACACAGACTTCTTTCATTCTGTTCGAACAATAACTTATTCATGTCTAGTATGAATTTCCGACACAGTTCGCGTCTCACGGCGATATGGCGCTNTAAATCGACAGATACTCTGAGTCAGATTGACCATATCGCAGTGAGCTACCGTTGGCGCGGTTCTGTCCAGAACTGTAGATCGTGCTGGACCACGTACGTCGAATCGGACCATGCGTTAGTTTTAATGCGACTTTTGCTGCAGCTCAAGGGCCATCGACACAGGCTACAAACTCGATTAGCCGCCGAACGTGTCTGATTCGGCTGTTCGCAAAAGCTATGAACAGAAACTATCCGAGGAACTAATAACTGCGACCAGTAGCAATGTAGCCGAGCAGTGGGATCAAACTAAGCAGGCTATGCATTCGGCAGCAGATTTCGCCTGTGATCCTAGATCTAGCGTTCATCAAAAACACTGGATCTCGCAAGGGTCGCTAATTCTAATGGAGCAAAAACGCGAGCTGCCTAACTGCAAAGAAATGAATAAGATGTGTCGACAGTTGCAGCGTCAGTTGACCATAAGCCTTAAGAACGGCCGCAAAAACTGGTGGGTTAAGCTAGCCGAAGAGATGGAAGTGGCGTCCGCTTCAGGTAACAGTCAAAGACTGTTTAAGCTTATACGCGACAGCGGTGGGTGGCGAACTTCGGTTAGTGAATTCGCGTGCGATAAGAATGGAGAGCTCATCCATGGTAGACAGGAAAGACTGGACCGTTGTGCAGAACATTTCAAGGATCAGTCTAACTGGCCATACGCTATCGTATCTAGTCCGACGTGTGGAGCTGTGAATCCTTGGAAGGTGTCACTTGATCCCCCAACGGATTTGGAAGTGCAGTCGAACATTCGGCTTCTGAAGAGGGGAAAAAACAGCCGGTACCGACCACTTACCCCCAGTTCTTTTTAAATTGGGTGGAGAAGTGCTGATGAAATCACTTACCCCCTAGCTTCGTGATATTAGGAACGAGGAGCGTATCCCGCTATCGTCGGGTGAGTCACTGATTATACCCGTCTTCAAGAAGGGTACACGGAGTGACTGCAGCAATCATCGTGGGATTAGTCTAATTCCGGCAGTTACTAAGGTGTTAGCTTCGATAATGCTGCGCCGTTCGACACCGATTCGCGAGAGTAATATTCGCGAACAACAGGCCGGATTTCGTCCAGGTCGAAGTTGCATCGACCAGATATTCACTCTTCGACAGATACTCGAAACGTGCCGCACACAGCGCCGCCCTACGATCGAAGTCTCTCTTGACTTAGAAGGTGCTTTCGACTCCGTGGATAGACCAGCACTACTCAGTGCTCTCCATCGGAAGGGTATGCCAACGAAGTTTGTGAACCTGTTGCGAGCATTGTAATTGCATGCCTATGGTCGCGTGAGGGTATACGGTGAACTGTCAAGTTCATTCGAAACGACTAGTGGCGTTCGACAAGGGTGTCCCATCTCTCCATTCTTGTTCAACTTCGCCATGCACGAGGTGATGGAAGATGCTTTAGGAGGTCTCCGGGATGTAGGAGTCGAACTGGGAAATGGAGGAAAGCTATGCGGCCTAGATTACGCAGACGACGTCGTGTGCCTGTTCGAGTCTGCGGACCATGCACAACGGGCACTAGATAGACTGTCGAGATCGGTTGCTCGGTTTGGCATGTGCTGTGCACCTTCAAAGTGCAGAGTGCTGTTACAGGACGACAGTAGTGCCGAACTTGACACTGGATGAAGGGGATCAAATGATTATGAACTGTTTCACCTACCTTGGTAGCTGCGTGTCGAACGATGGTAGCTCGGGAGTGGAGATCAGCACGCGTATATCCAAGGCTCGTGCAGCTTACGCTGGATTGATGCACTTGTGGCGTCGGCCTGATATTTCAGTGAGACTGAAGTTGAAAGGCCGAGTGTACACTCAGTTCTGTTATACGGATGGGAGACATGGAGTGTGCTTGTTGGAAGTGTTCGTCGGTTGGAGGTTTTCTACCATCGATGTCTACGTAGTATGGCTAGGATTGGATAGAGTGACCGGGTTAGTCTTGTGGGAACTGGAACTCTGGTATTGGGTGCCGGTTCTGAGAACTCTTTGTCTCAGCGTACGAAGCTGAACAGAGTACGCTGGTTGGGTCACGTGTTGCGTATGACGAACACTCGTCTACCACACCGTTGCCTATTTCACGTTTCACTCTGTGGAAGTCGGCAGATGACATGGCAACGTGGGATGAGAAAATTTACAGGAAACCTGTGTAAAATAGGTGTGTCACGTGTTGGTGTTTGGGATTCGAAAGATCCGTCGACTAGCTGGCTGGCGACATTAAAGGATATGCCAGCCAACCGTGAATAGTAGCGATCGTGTTGTCATTTCCTGTCGAGTCAGAATGATTGAAAACATAGGCGTCTGTACAGTTAAAGTATATTCCGTGTGTTGGTTGTCGCAACATTTCTTCCTTTTCCGCCTCTTCCCCTTGCTTATTCACTCCTTTATCTTTGTGGGAAAGGCATCGTTTAGTGGGACTTGCCCTGCTGTTTCACGTTAAGCGAGGATGAAGGTGATGATGGTGATTGAACATTGGTGTTTTCGGTATGAGAAATACTACTATAAAAGGCCGCAGAATGCCTTTATCGTACCACCGTCGCCGAATGGAATATGGCAACATTGGGTCTTCCCATATAACGCAAGGTATCTAAGGTGCGCTATTCACTGAATGATGTACACTGCTATTTCATCATTGAAGGAAGCAAAAAGACAAAGGACAAAAAAGTTTCCGTTCATTAAAGAATCATCTGTATAGCATATACAGTACATTATTTAGCATTTAGAAGCCATGTCAGAAGTCGAGACGCGATACAATTGGTAGTTTATATATACATATATAAGTTATCAGTGTCGTTAGTACACCCTAATTACGGCTGTTGGTTTATTTTCGTTGACACCATTTGGTCTCCCAACTGCTCAGCATAAGATAATCTTACTTTCTGATTTGATCATTCAACTAATTAATATCAGTATTTAGCAGGTCGAACAATCCTAACGTTTATTAATCATAGGGTAACCCGAAACATTTTATGTTAACCGTTTATTGTTTTGGATAGAGGTTGTGCATCAAGACCAAGAGATTGGGTCATGACTGGATAGTTTCGCTTTTTAGCTCAGCGTTGGTGGGAAAAATTTTAGGGTCACTGGAACTCTCACTCAGACGAAAGAACCATGCGAAAGAGGAAATCGATAGAAAGCATGTTTCGGTGTAACCATATATTGCCAGATGCCTGCGGGTGGGTTACTATCTGGTTACTGAAGCTGCAAGGTGGAGCTTCCTTAGAAGCCCAGTCCGAGTGTTTAAAAGGCCGTATAAAGCACAGCGCTCTGAACCCGTTGGGGACCGAGGACCAAGAAGTTCGATCTATGTGCACTCTGGCCTGGAATGCATCCAAGGGAAATAGTGGTCTACGGCCGTATTTCTTAGTGAGTTAGCCTTCCCATTTCACAATAGCATCGCCAGAATTGTGCACTTTTATCATGCAAAAACCCACTCCGTCCTAGACACACTGTCGATGCCTGTCCGAGGCCACTTATTCAAGGAGATGAAACCTACTTATTTATCTTTTTTTTCCTACCCACCATCGAGGATCATACCAGGTGGCGTGCAACAGTTCGGAATATAATTTACTTGTTGCAAAAGTATCAAATCTACTCAAATGTTGAAGTCTTCAGCGCAAAGGAAGATCTGGGGTGCGGGCTATCCGGCGCATCTCCATGTTACGCATGGGTAACCGATTACCACATCGGTTGTTAGCCGTGAATAAAATGGGTCCACCTTCATGGAATAAGCAGCCGTGGGCAAACAGCAGTAATGTCGAAGATGTGCTGCATTTTTTCCTGGAAAACGTTCTGCTTGTTAAATATCATAGTAGTCCTTTGGCGGCGCTGACGTGGTGAATGTAGCAAACACTCGAATTGGACATCACGAATGTGTGGGCGAAAGTGATTGCCCGGCGCCTTGCACCGGATATATATATATATATATATATATATATATATATATATATATATATATGGGCCACTGGTATGAGTAGGTCAAAGGCTTGCGAACCAAACTGTTAACCAATGGCTCACAAAGGTTTGTGAACACCGCGTTTCGTTCTGCGTGTTCGTTCTTTTGTTCTAAGCTTGAAGTTAGGCCTCTAATTCAATGCCGTAATTCGGTCTTGGCAGCCGGGCGGTGCGAACGCCCACGTGGGAGCTACGAGTTTGACTGGCAATCGACGACCTGGAGGAGGAACCCTGAAGATCTGCCACGTGCGATGAGCTTTAGGTAAACATCTTGTCTCTCCTTTTTTTTCCTGGTATATTCGCTTCACGCCGTGATCCAGACGGCACCAGATGCGTAACTAAGTTTCTGGAAATATGGAAATATATATGAAGGTTACATATTAGAGTGCAATGATTCACCCACCTCCAGATCGTGAGTTAATGCGTAGCTGCATTGTTTTTATAAATTTTTTATTTCCACTATCAACCAGATTTTTGAGATGCCCCTCATTTGTTATCCAGCGTTTATTGGCATGTTACTACTCTAGTTAGGGTAATCCGCCTATTGGTTATGATTTCTATAAACTTAAGACCAGTTAACAAAATCCTGAGTGCTTGTCAGATCAAACGGAGCGTCAAAACTGTTAAAAGTGTTCTTTTCCGAGTTTCATTTACCTTGCTCGGATATCTGATTTATACACATTTTTCCAGGTTAAACTAACCGCCAACATGGTCGTTTGTCAATCTTGCATTCTGGACCTGATGAAGGCGTGTATTCGCGAGCTAGTCAGCTTGAATAAGACTCTGAACAGCGAGGATCTCAGCTTGGAGAATGCATTACTTCCAAACTTCGATTTTCTCGTAAGTGGATTATTTCACTGTATTGTGGTTTGCTTTTGAATCTTCAGATCTCATCGCGATTGTCTTGTTAGTTAGATTTTTACGTGCCAGCTTGTGATATTACACATCGGATAATATGTTTTGCCCGAGAAACAAACAGACAAAGATAGTGAGAGAGAAAAATGGAGGAAGAGTGCGGCCAGCGGCTGCTTACCTGAATCAACTTTTTTCCATACGTCCATTAAAAGTGTCATTTTTGGTTACGTCCGGTTGAATCTTGATATGACTTGCCAAGTGTGCAATGCACATGGTCAATTGATGATTAACTCGTTCACCAAGTGCTTCAATGCTTTTTTCACACCTTCCGCGCTAAATGTAGAATTGATTCAGTATCTCGGTTTTTTGCAAGCTAGAGAAATAGATCAGTAGAGTTATTTGTTGAATTGGCGATTTTTAACAAAATTACCCTTCCATTTTTATGACTATTCCATTGAAGTGAGGCTTTTGAGCACACACATCAACAATGCTCTCGTTAATTTGATTATAGCCATCAACGCGATCTTGGAATTTTTATCCGCGGAGCTGACAACTCATTTCGGTTTTCATGTGGCCATTTGGTATATTGTGCATCATTGGGACAGGGTTCAAAATCTTGAGAGAAATGGGGCTAAGGAGTGATTCCGCGGAGTTAGAAAAATGAACGTCTTTTACTGTACAGGTTTCAATGTCTATGAAGTGCATTTAGTCCTCCTATGGCACGTGCTACCGGCAATCGTACCAATCGGATTACTGGCTTCTGTTCTGATCTATATCTTGCAACGTTTGTGAACATGGACAATCCTTATATTTTTGGCTCCACCTGAAGCCAGTGCTGAAGCCACCTTTTTCATAAATCTACTCCAAATTGTAGTCTAAGCCCTGTATCGTTTTTTCCACGCATGCCTATCAAATGTGAAAAGAGTACTGAAGGGTAGACTGCGGGAAGGTAATGTAAGCACAAAGAGCGTCCGAACCATCGGTCGCTGAGTAGGGTGACTGCTTTCGTCTGGGAATAGCCATCCGTACCTCGAGCTCGCCATTGACCACTGAGTTTGCAACTCGGTGGGACTGCTCCCGAAGTATCGCGGTTTGCTCTCTTCTCATCGAAAAATCAAATATCTGCAGCTGTTCTCTGCAGTGAGACGACCTAGCATCTAATTTCACGGTAAAGTGATCAATGATGGCCATTTTGCGATATAACACAGAGTCTCGATTTGATCCCCCCCCCGGGTGGGGTGAGGTGGAGGGAGTAACAACCGGTCGAAAAACTCAGGCTAAAGCTTAAGGTCATTTTATGGACCTCATATAGTTTGGTTTTTACAACCAACCCTATATAGCCCAAAGGCTAAGGATGATATTGATTTAGTGCAAGATTGAGAGATGGTATCCAGACCGTCTGTTTCTCAAGTAGAGTTGAAAATTGTTGTTTGTTACATGTTATAATGTTCGCAGAACTGAACTACTTTGCGCAGGCAGTCCTAATCTGTGGTAACGTCCTCGTTAATGCCTGTACATGTGCGAAACCGGTTGCATCTATCTACTGTTTGTTGAGTTCGTTTCTTATGGATTATTAATCCTCTTTACCTTTCACGATCGGTAGCGCTTACGGTAAAAACACAATGGAGTATAGAATGTTATATCGTCGGATTAGCACAACTATGAAGACGCACACAAAAAACCAAGACGTCGGCCCTAGACGTCGGATAATGCAATACGGAATATAACTGATCCACGCAGTAATTGAAGGTGCGAGATCCGAAGCTAGGCCTCCCACTAGGTGGATAGAGAATACTGAGATGAACGACAGGGATTAATTGATCCCGGCCAACGCAGTGAACAAGCAGCCAAAAATGCGTGTGATATGTACAAGGAACTCCGGCGTATATATATATATGCTCTTCACTGAAGGTGTGTAGCATCAAGTCTAGGGATAACTGGTGAGTGTTGGACAATGGCTGCTGTACAATACAACGTACGCACATTCGATTTTTTGTCGTTTCCGGACTTCGTTCTCCACATATTACTTCGTACAACACATGTCCGATCCGTTGTTTGATGGACCCTTCTTTCCATTGACCACGAGCTCTCCTGTAGTCTCTGGCGTACACAATTGAACATGGTTGAAAAGTAGCAATCGCTGGTTTTTCTTTTCGTTCGACAGTCTTCAGATTCGACGGAATCATGGCGTTGTGGATTGTTCGAAGCTTCCAGCACATTAGGGATTCAGCTGGGGTTACACCACTTGGTGCGGACAGATTTGGCGTTGTGCAGCCTGCCATCAAGAACTGTTGCAATTTTTCGTCATTAGTCCCCTTCCCACGGGACTTCAGAAGCGCTCTCTTGAAGGGGTCAACAAATGTTTCTGCCTGTCCGTTCGATTGCGGATGGTATAGCGGCGGGCGCAGATGTTCGATTGGTGGCTGTTCACAGAAGTCATCAAAAGCAGCAGCAACAAACTGAAAGCCATTTTCAGTAACGATAGATTCTGGTAATCCATATCGTACATATACAGGGCGCAGACAAACCAAGGTGCTTCCGTTAGCAGGTGATGGTACAAAAGGAATACCCGGCCATTTGGAGTATGCACCTCCCAGTACAAGGTAGATGTAGTTTATGGTCCCGGCATAATCAACGGGAATTCTGGACAATGGGGCTGTGGGCATCGACCATGGAATAGGTTCCTCTTTTGGAAGGAATTTGGCTGCTAGTTAACAACGGGAATACTAATGCATCGTGTTTTCGATCTTTGTCCATGGGTGGAAAAAATGCAAAACTGTGGGCGATCGCTTTCATGCGGCCCATGATCGGGTCACTCGAAATAAATTGGCGAGGCATCAATTGTCGCGAGGTGGATGGAATGACGACTCTGTTCCCGAACATGAGGCAAAAGTCTATCACTGACAGCGATGATCGACGGGAATAGAGTTGAGCGAGTTCACTCTTTGAAATGTTCTTTAGCCATTTTATCTGAGTCCACAGTATGGCTGAACGAGACACAGTCGGCTGAGGATGCGCGACGCGTGTCGTGACTGGAGTACCTTGGACGGCATCGGTGAGGATACGATGCGTGTCACCGTCCGAAATCATTGCTGTAATCAGCGCATCTTTAGAGGACGTAGGCTGCGGAGTGGTCAATCTAGAGGGGCCACTACCTTGGCCAAATTATTCCGTGAGCCGATACTGGATGTCGAAATCGTACACCACCAGGATGATCGATCGACCTTTTTTGGACCCAAAGATTAGTAGCAATGGTTTGTGACGGGTCAACAAGGTGAATTTTCATCCATAAACGTAATTGCGAAACTTTTTATTCGCGAATTTAATGGCTATAGCCTCTCTTTGAATCTGGCTGTGATTGTTCTTGACCGGCGTCAAAGTATGTGATGCGCAAGCGATCGATTTTTCAACTTTGTTCGGCCAAGAATGGGAGATCGCTGCTCCAATGCCATAATTAAGGGCAACGGCGGAGATCACAATTGGTCTGTTTGGGCCGAAATTGCACGGAACGTCTGAATTAAGCAGATTATTTAGTGATTCACGAACATCATGCAACGCTGGCAGAAAGGACCTGCAGTAGCTCACCATTCCAAGAAACGATTTCAATGTTGCAGCATCTCTCGCCAGTATTATGGTGTTAATGGCGAGTGAATTTTCGAGATCTGGACGTCGGCCGTCTGAATCAAACTTGAGAAACTGGCTTTTTTCCAGACGAAATCGGAAGCATATTGTTTATCGCGCATGACTAATTGTGCGAGGCACTGGTTGAGTACCGATGATGTCATCAAGGTATGTAGCTGTATCTTTTAAGCCGGAATTCATTGGATCCATAACTCGCTAAAAATGCCAGGTGCCGCCTTTATGCCGAATGGTCGACGCGTTTATTGGTGCAAACCACGATGTGTGTTGATCGTCAACAACTGTCGTGATTCTGCTTCAGCGGGTGTTTGAGAATAAGCCTGGGCCAAATCGAGCTCCGCAAGACACTGACCACCGTTGAACAGATTGCAAATATCTTCTGATGCCATCAGTTATTATTGGCCGGACATTTTGATGACTAATCGACACTAGTTAATGGGTCTACTTTTGAAGGAATCGCTTCGCTTGTTTCCCCAGTCAGCACTTATTTAAACTATTAGGCGAATTCCAGTTCATTGTGTTATTCTTTTTTGTCTAGTCCTCCGCTTTTGACTCGGTTTCTAACACTAAACTTCTGTTTAAAGTAGAATCATTTGGTTGTCCACAAGAGCTGCTTGTATGGCTATTTCTCTAAAGTATCATACGCTGTGGTAAACAGTACTCCGTCCAAATGCCTAATCAACAATTGCGCAGTAGCACCAGATACCGCTAGTTTCCAACTCGGATTGTCTATCGAGATTAATTGGGTCTCATCCAGTCATATTTTAACAGTACGCACATAACGTTGCGCGTTGTGCCAATCCATCTGCAGCCATGCTGATTTCGACAGAGTTAGGAAGAAACCAGTCAAGCATCCAAACGTTCAGAGGGCATGTTTCCCCTTTCTCGTTCAAGATTTTAGACGATCAACCTAGCTGTTGATAACAGGTCCCTTAACGGAATTAACCGTCAGATATTTAGGGGCCACTACTGACGACAACTTCCTTCCATCTTCACCCATTCAGCTGGTTGTGAACAAACTGTGATGGCTCTCATTTCACCACCAGACTCAAATAATCTTGGGTGTCTACCAGTGCGTTTTTTCACACCTTGTACTGTTCCCTTGTAACAGTCCCCGGTCTTCTAGGACAACACTTCAAAATTATTCGCCGCGTTCTCATGATAGACGGTAATTTTTCTTCCATCATCAGTAAGGAACTGACATCTCTGCTCATTTAAAGTCGCACTTAGTCTTGCGCTAAGTTTATCTGAAAAATATTCTTAAACCACACCTATCCATTCCATTCTGACACGTCCTTCTCCCACCTTTATTGAAACGTCGATCAATATTTAGCTAACGTGGGAAAATGATGTGATGACTGAATTTTACTGCAGTCTAAGCACGTAGTGTCGCTACCCTTAATGTTTGATATCCACGGGCTTCACGATCCACTTTCCCATTTCCAATGCTAGTATATATAAGGTGACAATCTACGGCTTAAAGATCATTCGGATACAGTAGAACATTGTTATGGTCGATGACCATTCCAAAGTCGACCACAAGTGCGACTCAGTTTGTTAGATGGATGCGGGGATATAAAGTATAGCCGTCTCGTGTTATTCCTTGTTCGCAATGGTTTTATCAATCACCGATGTCTACAAGATGTTTGCAAGGAAGTGGATGGGAGTGACCAGGCAGTAATATGGAGGGTTAAGAATCTAGTATTGGGCGTGCCGGTTCTGAGAACGGTTTGTCTCAGCGTATGGAAGCTGATTAGACGACGCTTGGTTTGGATTACGTGTTGCATATGGCGAAAACACTCGATCTATCCAACACCGTGGCTTAATTTAACGTACCTATTAGAGCGGAAGAAGCCATGTGAAGATCAACAGATCACGTGCATAATATGGCATGAGAAAGTTAGGTACAGAAGTTCAGTGTTTCATCTCTGTGATTTGAGTCCGAAAGACCCGTCAAATGGCTGGCTGCGGGACAA
>LUCM01005644.1:200910-211654 GCA_008360955.1 Fasciolopsis buskii | reverse complement strand
AGTACAAACGACCTTTCAACTTCAGTTTCACTGATATATCAGGCCGACGCCACAAGTGCTCCAGTCCAGCGTATGCCGCGTGTTTCACTCTAGTGCCGTGCTACCATCGTTTGACATGCAGCTGCCAATGTAAGTGAAACAGTCCACAATCGTTTGTTACTGTCCATCCAGTTTCAAGTTCGGCACTACTGTCGTCCAGTCCTGTAACACCACTTTGCACTTTGAAGATGCAAAGCACATGCCAAACCGAGCTGCTGAGATTCAGAGGCTGTCGAGGCCGGAGAAGATGTGAGCTGACAGACTGAAAATCACCTACTACGCTATTTGACAATGAACCGTTGCGAGTATCGGGCTCGTTATCAGTGGGGAAACTATGAGTAGGCAGATCGGGCAAGCAGATTGGGTTGGAAACAGAAGAGACAGATTAAATAAAAGAGAGGGAACTCTGAGCAGTAGCATACTTATCACTACGCAGCCCACCTGCGCTGGATGCAATGGGCAGTGCGGTCCTGATTATCTTGTGCGACGACCGATGCAGTATAGAATAATTTATTAACATTGAAATGATGCGTACAGAGTGTATGTGTATCATCAATGGAATCACACTCAACGGTTATCAGAGTGGTTTCAAGTAAATGAGTTGATGAGTAGTCTTGTTCGTGTTTGTAAGCGAAATCCTATTTTACCTTTTATTCTATGATGGTAGTTTTCTTCATTGATCTAAAATTCCACCGCTTGTGACTACAAGTAATCTGATGTGGTCATGATGTTCCTAAATTTTCTTTGTTTTTGCCATGGCCAACTCGTGTTGCCCCTATGTATCACGGTAGTCTTTTCACTTAACAATAACCTTGTCATGACCACCCTAAACTGGCCCATGGTTGGCCTCTGACCCTGAGCATTGCACTCAACAACATAGATGCTGTTGCGTCGTTCCTGTTTTTCTTTTCATGCAACACTACAACATACACGGGGCCAGCGCTCTTCCAAAATGATTATTACGCATCCCGGAAACATTATATGCCGAAACCCAGGACGTGTGACTAACAACATGAAGGACTCACACGCCCAGCGTGCTGGCTACAACACCATAAGGATACTGCTAGTATTTATCACCGGACTTGTTTGTTTAATACTTTCCTAAATCGCTTGGTGGTTTCATCACGGACTGGTTTTGTTTGCAATTGCATGAATGAATATCTCATAGTCGCATGAAAAACCCCTCGGTTAACGTCATAAATCGATTGCTGTACAATAGATGTCTGTCTAAACGGAACTTATTGTTGCCTACTTCACTGAGCTGTTGTTTTCATTCACATTAGTTGATTGTTTCAAACCAACCGGTGAGAAATCGTGTTCAATGTAACCGGACTCTGAGTTCTTTAATTTTTCACCTGTCATTTCCAGTCGCAAGCTTGGTTTTTTTTAACGAAATAGGTCAGTCTGTTTGTGGATCCAATTTGGCATCAGCTAAGCGCAACCAGTCGTCGCCTGATTGGTGATATCGCAAGTCTGAGAAAACTGTTACGATGTCTTATGGAGAGTGATGCCGTAGAGTTTTTGCAACTGTTGGAAACCCAACGTCAGGCCGCTTTGTCTAGTCTAAGTGCACCTGATCAGATGCGCCGCGCTGCACGAACATGTCCGGCATGGTTTCTCATGGATCAGGCCGATCGTCTACTCTCGGCAGCCCGGGACCGAGTTTATTCGGATTACTCCAAAAGTATGTTAAACCCGTTTTTTTCACCAAATGTCTTCTTGTTTTGCCGTGAACGATGACGTTATTGTGATCCAGGTTGAAATCAGCCCTGATCGTGAACCGGTTTCTTGCTTTGCAGCTATTCATGTTCCGTAGAGTTTGGTCCGATGATTCTGCACCTGTTAGTGGCATGGAGTCGAACTACCGGTGTTTGTTTTTCCCATATTTGTGTGCTATCAACTCACGATTAATTGCCTCAACTTATTCGTCGTTCACGTTACCTTATGGTTATTCCCTACGATTCTCAGATGAGGTCAACAAACATGTATGAATTGCAGTCACTATGTTAACCCATAGAACAGATGACGATGATTATCTCATTCGGGGCATTGTCTGAAAATTTATGAATCCAACAGCGCAGTGTGAAATCCTTGTGCGAGCACCATAGTAAACTGATCGTGCCTGACCAAAGGACCACAGACTGGGAATGTTGGGTTCTTTGCAACTTGCTGTGTCTGATTGGGACAAACTTCAGTCAAAAAAACGCGAACTCTATCGGCACCCTTCGGTGCTTTCATACCGTCGACTTCAGGTAGATATTCCTTCTAGTGAAACTTAACATGATGTGTTAGCTTGCGCGTTTTCACGGCCCGATGAGCTATACTGGCTGGCCTGTCTCAGCCTGTAGATTGCGTCGTGCCTGGAAGGCCAATAGATAGAAGCCTGATAAAGTAATCTGGCTCTCCGGATTGGGGATTGGTTTGGACTGGCAACTCATTTAAAAAAAGAATAGTGAGAGGATAGTTGGTCCAAATAGACGGGCTTCCACTCAGTCACTTCTCCCTGCCTTGTCAGGAAGTTCTTGTTAGAGCCAAAAACTTTAGTTGATAACTCTAATCGTCCCTCTACTAAGTGACTGGACTTTCTAGTGGTACCTGTCTACCATCTCCAATGGGTTACACGTCTACAAGGAATTTCACACTGGACGACCGGGATCGCATTACCCACTGGCTTCAGTAGGATGGACAGTGATAAGTGGACTGCTCTTCAGAGCTCCCGTTCTGGCTTAACACGCACTAATTTGTGAGCCAGACTTTTGAGTCGAAAGTTCTAATTAGGGTTCCCAAAGAAAGCTCCCCCGCCTCTGTGCCGTTGGCAGCCGCGAAGTGCTGGTCATCCAAACACCTCCAGCATACTTTCTTTGAGCAATCTTACGAACTTCTGTTCCTCTGATTTAGGTCCCGTACGAGGTGTCTTGAATGATTTCGGCCTGGTAGATTTATTTGACGCTAACCTTAGTGCAACGCCGGGTGATAATTTGAAAATCGGTGTTCGTACTGCCAGTGTGAATTAGCTAGTAGTTCAAGCGTTTTGATGCTTGCTTACACCCTGGTTATGTCAGTTTCACAATCAAATATCGGTATTTTTGGATATACGCAATCTCACATGGAAAACTCCTTTCATATAACAATTAAACCGTGTCATGAAAAGCAAACGTGGCGCGCTGATCAGATAAAGCTGCATTCACCAAGACTAAGAGCAAATACGAGAAACCTATATCAGGCTCTTTTTATGTATATCGTTTTTCATGTTATTTGCGGACTAAGTAGAAATGTGTCCTTCTTCCATGATATCCGGTCAGCTTACGTCCGTTCTCAAGTTGTATGGTAATGCACAAACAAACGGCGAGTCCACCTTGCAGCACGTGCGCGAAAGTGTGCCAATGTAAGTGGATCACGTTCTAGGGCTTTGTGAACGAGGTCTCCGCAAGCCAATCGGATTGTAGTTCCCTATAGTTTTGACGCGATTCTGACTAGTTTTGACAACTTCAAAGTAATGTGGGAGAGACCTTACATTTTCCTGGGAAAACTGGATGCCAAGTACGATTTACAACCGCGTGCTGTTTCTGACAGAGCATAGCCATGCATCCAGCCTGGTTTCCTGACCCCGGAAACCACAGTGTGGCATATCCAAAAAGTGGTGATCCCAGCGAAGATTTTCTTAGCACTGCTCATGGCCTGTTCACATTCGACAGAGGAGTTGGACATTTACGAACTCATTGGTTTTTTACGCGTATTATTCTGCTGTTCGTGTAGACCTTTTAAGTCCACATTTTACTTCATTGGTTGATGTTAAAGGAACGACAGTACGCGCAAATCGGTGGTGGATTTGTAACTAGTGTCTTTTCACTCCCCCCTATTTCCTACGCTGTTCAGTCTTTTGTCGAACCTTTCCCAATACTGTGTCGATTGTATTGCTTCATTGATCACTTTACTATGAACCTACGTGTCCTACATGTATGGCTTAAAAGAATACCTGATGCTTCAAAACACTCATTGCAGCCTAAATTTCCTATCTGACCGTTTGCCTGCCTAACAAAACCCCTTGTGAGTGCATCGCAGATCACAGGTTGCAAGGGATAATATCTCATTAAAACGCTGTCAGCTCTGATTTTCCTATAACTACACGGAGTTTTGAAATAAACTCTTCGAGTTCTATAACTGATGGTGGTTTTCCGTTTTTTTTTTTCTCCGAAAAATAACAAGTACCGCTAAGACATCGTGGTTTCAAATTCCGTGAAAAAATCAAAATCGTAGCTGTCAATTAAAAAAAACGAAAAGCTTCTTGTCGCCGCTAAACTATATCTCGGTTTTCTCTGTCCACATGTCTTAATGAGCCAGCTTTTATTTCAATTCACCGATTTCGTGAGCTAATTAATAGACTAATCAAATTCTTATCGGCTTCCTAGGGTTTTCTCAAATCTTCAGCGGCTGGAAGATCCCTTTTCTCCTTGTTATTACATGTTTGGAGCATGAATGCAACCAACTGAGTTTAACTCTATGGGACCCACAAGCGAATAGAATGCATTTGGTAATGTTTGAATTCCGTTGACTAATCCAGCCGGGTTCCGTATGGGACAATGGGATCGTCTATCCCACCTATGAAAACCCTATACGATTTTTCATCACTTAAAATTTCAACACCGTGGTCATCGATCCGCTTTCCCCCATGTAGTGGGCCCTCGCAGCTAAGGCATACCCTTTCCACTGTACTCATGCCTGAATCATGGAATGAAGACAGTCGATCGCTATGTTAATGACAACTTGCCAGCATGCAGAAATCCGTAGCGGAAAACAACTGCCACATCGTCTAATGTTGAGTTCCAATGAATTTTACCGAGCCAAATGGATGAATTAGCGGCTAAAGTGTTCGTCGATCCCGGGTTGGAATCGTGCTTGGGATACTACGTTTATGGCGATTTGTCACCCGAGTTCATCACGAGAAATTATGGTCATTAGGGTTGTCCATTCTCACTCTTTCTGTTCAACTTTGTAAAAACGGGATTGTGGAATTGTGAGCATAGTGACATTGATATTGACTCGATTATTGATTTACAATATGCACATAATATTGTGCTCTTGAGCGAAAAACCTGATAAGTTGCAAGCACTTTTCGACTACCCGAAAGACATTATAATATGTTTTGGATGAGTTTCGCACTTCTGACTGCACAATTCTGCAACAAGATTGGGTTGGCTCCAGGCCGAACCTTGTTCTTGCAGATCGGGTGACGTATCATCGCGGATACAAAATGCTCGGTTGGCATTTACCATTCTGAGATATCTCTGATATCGATGTTGGCACTTGTTTATTGATCAAAGGTAAGTTTTTTATTCCAGAAACACCGCCGTTGAGGACAGTTTTGAGGAGAATTTGGTGTCTGAACCCTTGTATCTTCGTAGTGTTGGTAAAATATTAGGATATTTTTCTCATCAATTTTGAGGTTGGGCATAGGATATTGGGTCACCGATTTCGACTGGTAAAAGAGAAATCATCATCATATCGAGTTTGACAGCAGAGGCACTTCTGACCGTTTTCTCACTCGTCGGGTCCAGGACATCCGTTGACCTTCATGTGACTTCCCTCACTCTGAGAGAGGAACGGAAGGCGGAGCGTAGAATTGTAGAAGTCTTTGCCATAGGGGACACATGTTCTAGCGAATGAGGCCTACAAGGTTGGTTACGCTGTAATCAAGACTTATCTGACTCGGTGCTCGATATTCAATTTCTGGTTTTCGTCCAGGTCAAGGTTTCATCGACCAGACATCCATTCTTCGGCGGTTACTGATGTGGCACACATACACATACATCGCCACCCTACGATCGTAGTTTTTCTCGATTTGAAAGGCGCATTAGACTCAGTCAATCGGATAGCGCTATTCGGTGCTCTTCACCGGAAGGGTATGTCAGCGAAGTTCGTCGGCCTGTTGCGAGCATTGTACTTGCTTGCATTCATGTGGTCGCGTGAGGGTATATGGTGACCTATCAAGTTCATTCGAAACGAGGAATGGTGCTAAGCAGGGGTATCCGATCTCGCCATTCTCGCTCAACTTCGTCATGGACTTGGTGATGCTTTAGGAGGTCTTCAGATTGTACGAGTCGAACTGGGAAATGGAGAGAGGCTGTGTAACCTGGACTGCACAGTCGACGTTGTGTACCCGTTCGAATCCGTAGACCATACACAACGTGCACTAAACAGATTCTCGAGATCGGTTGCTCGGTTTGGCATGTGCTTTGCATCTTCAAAGTGCAAAGTGGTGTTACAGGACTGGACGACAGTAGTGCCGAACTTGAAACTGGATGGACAGTAACAAACGATTGTGGACTGTTTCACTTACATTGGCAGCTGCATGTCAAACGATGGTAGCACGGCACTAGAGTGAAACACGCGGCATACGCTGGACTGGAGCACTTGTGGCGTCGGCCTGATATATCAGTGAAACTGAAGTTGAAAGGTCGTTTGTACTGTGCCACAGTGCACTCAGTTCTGTTAGATGGATGCGGGATATAAAGTATGCGTCTCGGTGTTATTCCTTGTTCGCATGTTTTCAATCACCGATGTCTACAAGATGTTGCAAGGAGTGGATGGAGTGACCAGGCGAGTAATATGGAGGTTAAGAATCTAGTATTGGGTGCCGGTTCTGAGAACGGTTTGTCTCAGCGTATGAAGCTGATTAGACGACGTTGTTTGGATTACGTGTTGCATATGGCGAACACTCGTCTACCACACCGTGGCTTATTTAACGTTACTCTATTAGAGCGGAAGAAGCCATGTGAAGATCAACAGATCACGTGCTAATATGGAATGAGAAGTTAGGTAGAGTTAGTGTTTCATCTCTGTGATTTGAGTCCGAAAGACCCGTCAAATGGCTGGCTGGGGACACTGAAGGATATGTGAGCTAACCGTGAATATTGGCAATCGTGTTGTCATTTCCTGTCGAATCAGAAAGATTGAAAACATAGGCGTCTGTACAGTTAAAGTATATTCCATGTGTTGGTTGTCACGGCATTCTTTTCTTTTCCGCCTGTATTGGTTCACTCTCTTTCCCCCTTGCGTAATCACTTCTTTCATAGAAACGTAACTCTGGGGAAAAGACATCGGTCAGTGAGACTTTCTCTGCTTTTCAACGCTAAATGATGATGTTGATAATGGTAACTCCTGGGACCGGTTTACTTAGTCTGCTTTTTTGGCTTCCACGTGGGCCTGCAACGAAATGGTTAGAGACGTTGAGTGACTTTCCATTGCGTTGTTTATGCTTTTGAAAACAACGAAAATATTTGCACTCATCGTTTTGTGTGAAAGGAAAAATGTAGGTCGGTTTGTAGAAGAACTCTAAAGGAATAGTTTGTACATCTCTTTTCTTTTTCTCTGCTATTTTGCTTAGACATGCTCTCCTTTCGTCCAATTGCTGATTACGAAACAGTTTAGTGGCATACTGCCGCAGAGGAAGGCGATCCCGCACGCTTGCTTCTGCATGATTTTTTCGATATATGATTTTCTTATTTGCTTGTCACTGTTTCTCGGTACTGTGAAGTTACAACGATAACCAAACTACGCTCACGCAAGGTTGGTGGCTGTACAAACTGAACTGAACTGAGGTGTATCTTGAATGGTTCATAAGCCAAGGAAAATAGTCCTACAGTACTTCCATGGTTTTCCGTAGTTGGTTTGTACCGTTTTTTAAGTCATTTTGAAAGTTAGGGTTGATCGACAGCCGGCAGTGGTCAGTTAGGTTAAGCGTCCGTCTCCCAACTGGTGAGGAGTTTAAGTCTCAGATCTGCGGGTCACTTTGGTGGTTTGCGACAACTCCCTACCACTCTGGCTTGTTAACAAAACTGATCTGCTGGGAGCTTGAGTGGTTCTGTGCTTTCTTCAGCTTGAGGAGTCTATTAACACAGCACCTAAAGGGATCTTGGATTACGATACGTTATCGATGACTTGGAACCTAGAAGAACCCGGTTTTTGTGGTGAACCTTTCGCAAAGTTCTTTCATTTCTCTTTCTTTTCTTATTCATTTTTTCAGAGTTTTGATATCACTAGATGCGTTTTCAGATTTGCACACGGTATGTAAAATATATGTGGTTCTATGTCATCCAAGTGTTCAGGGTCATGGTTCCCTGTCTTTCTGCGTAATCAGTCCTAGCGGTTATGAAACAGCTCTGCCACTACACTCCTGCATCAAACGTGGAACAAAGAAGGTTTTATGCACCCAAGTAGATGCAACGTGCTCGAAATTGATGTTTGTCTGATTACTTTTAACGTCATCGCTTATTTTTGTTTGATCTTCTACTCGTTCGTGGAGGGTAGTTGATTTTGAAATAACTATTTTCCGAAGAAAACCCACCCGAGTCGACCGGAGAACTATTCAAGAGAAAAAAGGGCGAGAAATGAGAGATCCCGATAGCATAGAACTAACCGGTACTTTCCTCTCCCTCCTTGTTGCAGAACAAACAAACATTGAACTTAATCCGAAGTGGCTCATTCTATCGGATATACTTCGAGAAATTTGTCGTAGCGATTCCGACAATAATATGCACGCGAATCAATCTATCCTAATTCTTGTTGGACGTGAAAATACGGCTCGTTCACTTGAACGATTCCTACGCCGAGGTCCACGGGCTGTACGACGTTTTCTTCGCGACGGTTCACATGTTGGCGATTCTTACAAACCATCAGAACCAAAAGTGGGTTTCCAACGAAAACTTGTTTTTCTTTTCTTTCTTAATTTTGTCATCTCTTTTATGCCTTGTTCATTTTCCATTCGGTCAGATTGATTTAACTGTTTGTCTTCAGTGAATTTGTACACGATAAACAGGGGTATCTTACAATTAAAGCTTGGCAGTTTACGCCCACTATTTCTATTCGGAGAGACTATTTCATTATTCATTACTTATTTATTTGTTCATTCATTCATTATTCCTTTTTATTTACTGTAACACAGGTACAAAAGACGGTCAAATCGACCGATAAGCAGCCAGTTGGTTCATCCCTTCTCACTCTAACACAATTATGTCGACATGCAAGTGAGAAATCATCATCAACCACTAACTGTGATGCTGACCTTATGGAAAGATCCGACGAATCAACCGAGTCAGACTCAGATAGCGATCACGCTGATAGCAAGCCATCACCGAAGGAATCGGAAGCAAATCCTTCGAGGGAACCATCACTTCCGCTTGGTTGTCGTCGTGTTCGCGTTTCCTCTCGGCTTTTATCCTCGAGCACGAGTAAACTACCAGTGCACGTGATTATTCGCATTCCTCCAACCGCGGCTCAAGAAGACAGTGTTTCTATCCTACCCGAAAACTTAGATGCTTCACTGGTCGAGGACTATTTGATAGTAAATGGGCACAGGTTGGGTTATGTGCTTGATCGTCTCCAGCCACGTTACGTTATTCTCTATCAACCTCGTGTTGCATGGGTACGGGAATTGGAAGTCCATTTGGCTCGACGATACGTCAAACCTTTGCAAACGAATACCGAGGAAACTGTCATCAAAGACCTGGATGATGTGAAAATAGAGCCGCTAGAAGTTTTTTTCATGCTCTACGAGAGTTCAGTCGAGGAACAATGCTATTTGACCAGTCTTCGACGGGTATGTGGTCCAGCCTCTCGGCAGAACGAACCGTCTTTTATACGCAATCTTTTTTCTACATGTAACTCGTAATTAATTATAAATAGTATGTGATTCTGGTTTTTCTTATGCTTGACGAAATGCTCTTCGGACTCCACCCGTCAGGCACAAATCCCAGATGACTGTTGGCCATTTCTGGTTGACACTAAAGACAACAGTTGAACAAACTTAACTCGGAAATTCTGATTGATTTGGACGCGAGCTGGTGTCACAGTGGTAGCACACGCCGTCCAGGTGGAAAGTCCAGATTCAGACCGTGCATACGATGAAGGATATGCACCACCATTTCGCTATGAAGAAAACGAAACTTGAGTCTGGTGATTCCTGAGTGTAAAGCTGACCGGATAACGTAAGGTTTTTTGCCTGAAAAGTGGAGGCCGAAGAACAGTCAATCAAGGATGGTCTTATTCATCTTCTAATGGTCGTGCGATAGCCTGTGTGTATTATTCCTTCGTGGAAAAATCGGTTATATCAATTGAAGGCTACTACCGAATGCAGATGCGACCAGGTCTGAAACGGTTTCGAATCAACGGGTGACATACGTGACCACCGTTGACCGCCGACAGAATTCTCAAAGTTCGGATTTGCAGAACAAAGCAGATAGCGAAATAATTGTTTTTTAATGACTCATTCTGTAACCTTTTTAGGTAACATGGCAATGCTGTAGGCTAGATTATGCAATTAGATCCGGATGGTAGCACCCAAGGATGGGGTTTTCCGTTAGTTCTATTGTGGTCTCTCTCTCTCTTTATATACATAAATAAGTAGTGAGTACAAGTGTACAAGTAGAAGGATGCTTGGACAAGAGAGTACCGGGCACACATACCTGGCGAGCGACAATAACCGCGAAACCGGTCGTGTGCTCCCGGGCAAAGTTTGTTCACGCATCCAGATACTACTCACTACTTATATATATACATTTGTATATTCTGGGGTATTCTGCCCTCGTTCCTAAGGCTAGCTCAGACCAACTGACAAAGGATTATCCACGAATCACAGTTGTGGTTCTTCTGTGGGATTCTTCGACAAAGAGTTTCCATGCACACTCCTGACGCCACAAATTCCATTCTG
>LUCM01005644.1:184437-199894 GCA_008360955.1 Fasciolopsis buskii | reverse complement strand
ATATATATATATATATATATATATATATATATATATATATATATATATATAAATTTACTACTGAACGTTTGGACACGGGAGTAAAGTTGTTAGCGGTACCCACTGATTAGTTTGGTAATAATTTATCTGATTATCAACAATTGCGTTACAATCTTGCTTGTCAGTGGATTTTTATTTTCTGCCTTCGTGCTAATAAAGCGTTCTTATCACATTATCATTGTCTTATTATCTTTTAAGCTTGCATTTTCTAAATTCCGGCTCCTGGCTTTCCTGCCCTGTTCTCCTTTCATCTGTCTAGGAAAAAGAAGCGTTTGAATCGTTAATTAATTTGAGCAGTCGAATTGTTATCCCAAAGGATGCTCCCGTCACGATCCTTGCCGGTGAACAGTCGGATGCGGATCAACATCCACGTGTTATCGTGGACATGCGCGAATTTCGAAGCGAACTGCCCGCTCTCTTGCATCGCAAAGGATTGAAGGTATGCACTACTAATTTTCCGCATTGGTTAGATTTGCCGGGGGGATATGTGCATGGCACCGGGCTACGGAACGATAAAAAAAAAATATCTGACACCACATACTCGCGATATAAACGTAACATATTCGCTTGTTTAAAATGAATACCGAATTTATAGGAACCGGTCGACTACTCTCCTCATTCGCTGTGGTCTCATCCTCTTGTACACGATGAGTCTTTTGCTTCAGTGCATTTGACGAACTCCGGATGCCTAACAACTTCCGGCAAATTTCATTCACTTTGGTTGTTTGATGCAACGTCTTGAAGAAACTGATAGATTTCTAGAAGGGTAAACTGGGCTCAGTTTTTATGAAATCACCGGGCGATATGAGAGGTTGAAAAACATCTTACATCGGTGTCAGAAATGTACCAAGCAACGTAAGCCTTAATAGTGAGTGAGTCTTATCAAATCTGGATTAACGCATCTTTACTTTCCTGTGTCATGTTCTCCATCCAAGCTGATCGCATCTTCCAGGAGCAATATTTCGTCCTAGTTGTTTTATTCAATCTTGTTTCTCCGTTAACCGAACTATGACTGATGACTTAAGAAGCGACTAATCCCGCAAAGATGATCGAATGCAAAAGATCCTCGGTACGAGATGTTTCCCCTCTTGCAAGATCCAGGAGACGATGTTACACGTGCCCTGATGTGGGAAGTACAAATAAAGCTAGAAAGCTTCATTAGCTGTAGCCTAGCTAGTTTATTCAGTCATCTGACGCGCATAAACAACCAGAATCAAAACAGCCACCCAAAGCTTTCCTGTTACACCTTCATCGGTAGAATTTGAACTAACACCACTCGGTCACATCTCACCGACTAATCCACTTGAGTGACAAAGTTGGAACGCAAAATTTATTCAGCTTTATTAATGCAACATTCTCAAGCGTGACCACCAATCAATTGGACGTGCTGCCAACAGTTAGACAAAAACACATTTCTTGAACTCTCATTTGAACACCGACAACCACACACTATTTCCTAGATTGTCTGTTATTCTTTACCCTTCTCCCTTGCACCTAATAGTCAACTTATCTTTGAATGTGAACTCTTGAGCCAGGTGACTTGATCCGCTATTCACAGTAGTTTTTCTGACGAAGTTCCAATTTATGTACTCGTCGTCAGCACTTAGTGATGCAGTATGGATCATCATTCAACAAAAAAATTGTCTCGTCTCTTTTTAGGTGAGCCCGATGACTTTGAGTGTTGCAGATTACATATTGGCCCCGCATTTGTGCGTGGAACGCAAATCAGTTTCCGATCTGATCGGTTCCTTGAATTCCGGTCGTCTATTTCAACAATGTACAGCCATGTCCCGGCACTATCCGAACCCGGTTCTGCTGATTGAATTCTCGCTGCCAACCAAAGGTACTTAATCTTCAGTGCATCATCTGTCATTGTTTATTTTATTCACGAGATTACGTTTATTTGCGTCGCAACGAGAACATCGTCGTAATCGACCATTTCCCCCCCTGAAGGAGTATTTGTATTCTGGAAGAGATACAATGTTGAAATCGAAATCGGAATTCAAAACAGTATGTCCGCTCAGGATGATCGATCTTCAAGTGTACCGCCTACGATAGTAGCAGTAAACAGGTTTGTGAGGCAATCAATAGTGAACTAGGCTGTACTTCAAATTTTAGCAGTAGTTTCCTTCTAACCGAGAGGATTGTGATTTTGTATCTTTTATCTGTAAGTGACATTCGACTTAGTCGATCGTGCAACTCTTTGGTGCTGCCTCTCATTGATGGATGTGACAGGCAAATTCAAGTTCTTGCTTACGGCGTTGTTTCACCCGAATTCACCACGAGAAGTGGTGTTCGCCATGGTTGCCTACTGTCGGTCTTTTTCATTTTTACTACAAAGTTGATTATAGCGATGGCCCTATCCTCGTGTGAGTATAGTGGGTTTGGTATTTGGTTAGACAGGAACCTCAATGGGTTTGAAAATTTGTGTTCGTTTGCGATCTAAACGCCACGCCCAGCAATCAGAATCCCGTGAAAAGACAGGAATCTACTTGACGTTGAATATGCAAACGATATTCTGTTACTGAGGGGAAGACCCAAGGAAGCTTCCGGTTTTTCTTGATCGTTTGAACGATAGTGTAGGTATGTTTGATATGCGTTTTGCATCTTCGAGGTGTCAAATTCTGTTGCAGTACTGAATTGACTCGAAGTGGAACCTTGTTCTTGCAAGGGGCAACTGGATGAGGTTGATAGACTGTCACTTGGGTAGTCACATCTCACCTGGTGATCCTATGTCGGATGGTACGTCTTCTCGTGTACAGAAGGCTTGACTGGCGTTTACTAGTTTGAGGCATCTGCACCATCGGCATGACGTCCCATTATCGATCCATGATCGAGTTTATACAACATCAATGAGGTCAGTTTTGCTGTACGTCTGCGAAACAAGACCGTTGGAGGTAGATGTGCGAAGATTTTCGGTGTTTGAGCACTGTGATCTTCGTAGTATTGGTAGAATATGGTGGGGGAATTTTGTGGCTAGCTCAGAGATTTGGCGTAAAGTAATTGAGTCCTGGGTTTCAACCCGAAGAACAGGCACGACATCATAATATGTGCATGTCCACAAGACGGCTGTCTGTTTGCGCGCTGTTCTTCGAGGCAGATAATGGTTGGAGAATGGTTGGTAATGGCCAGTTGATGACATGGCAAAAAGGGGACTAGCCCATTTAGATGCAGTTAGTCTACCGGATCGGGTGCTATGACTTATTGCATCTATCCGTGGTTTCCCTGCATTTGAAGTCTTTTGTACTCGTTCTTTCACTATCATGCATTCGTTGGTCGTGTGAAAAATTATTGATTGTAAAAACTGAACTGAACTTGTTTCAACGAATGCGTAAGCGACGAGCTTCAGTTGTTCCCGTGCTTTGTTGTTTTGTCGTATTTTGTCCCACCCAATCACTATTTCTGTAGACTAATTTCTGAATCCACATTTTCAAAAGCGTTGGGATAAAGCAGCGAATTCAGTAAAGGCATGGGGGTTGTTATTCGTACGCTTTTTGAGTTATCTCTTGGATCTTTGGACAAAGTAAGACATAAGCATAGTTGTATTCATGGTGATTTTCTACAATAATTTCATGGATGTATTTTGCTTAGGTTTGAAAATGATGCTGTGTTCAAATTTCTTCAATCCAGTTTGCATCACACAGCGATTATTCATGCAAAAATAATTCGGAATTTTATCCTCTTTTAGGAATAGTGAACTGTCTTTACCCAAATTCGTTATCGATTATCCCAATATTGATTGCCGAAATCCTTTTCACTTGTTTCTGGCTTACAGTCTGATCAATGATGTGAGCTAATTCGGGTATCGAGAATCTTTCTCGTTCATTGTTATTTGTGTGTACGTTTGTTCAGACGAATACGCATGTATTGTTACCGGCGGTGATCAAGTGGACTGATCGTCTGTCATTCCTAGACGGTCAGAAGTTCGAATACCAGATTCGGTGGCTACTCTCGTAGTAATCGAAATCATGCTGTCGTCCGGTTCGTTACCACACCTGTTCTATTGTAACCTTATGTGATTCTATGGTTTTCCAAATTTCACGATCATGATTTACGGTTCTGCTCTCACCCGCCTGAGACACCCACTCCTGACTGCGCTCGGGAATTTCGAGGCCTTGGCATGAGAACGGCACTTGCAAGGATCATTGTGCAGAGGATGCTCAGGATTCGAAACAATTTTCTGCGCAAATTCTTCACACGCAGATGTATGCGTATCACAGTTTGACTGATAGTTCTCCCAGTGGTATAAAAGACAGATCGTAGACGAAGGACTGTGTAGTCTTTCTTCAATAAACCAGTAGAAATGACAGATAAAAGTTAGGGGAGAACGGGGGAAACCCTTTGGTAGACAAACAGGGAGTCGATGCTTTGTTTAACCTGGAAGTGCCACAGCTTTTTCACGTGAAAAATAGTTTTCTAAATTTCTTTACGCGCTTGGTAAAGTAGTCTGATGGCCAGCCATACCACTAGGTGCTTGGGTCAGCCGAATTGTTCTAGTATGCGAAAACGTAAGAGCCGTAGAACAGAAGATAAGAAAGCGCATAGGCAGATTTTGCACAGGCGTTCAAGAGTTTGATGATATGATGAACCAGAGAAACAACAACATCCAGTGTAGGCCCGTTCGGTTTGTATTTAGACTGAAGGGGGTCTTCGGGTGCACGAACAGAAGTTAGATAGTTTGAGATAGCATGCTCGGTTAAATTAAGACCGCAGAATGCAAGAGTAATGGAACAAAAATGTCTCGTTCTGCTACACAATCACGTGTGGGTATCCCTTGAGCAAATTGTGATGATTTAGTCCGATTTAGCATTCGCACACTAGTAGTGGGAAACGAAGTACGGGGGCATTGACCTTTAAAGTCTTTGCCTTTCAATGAGAAGTTCGTACTCATCTAGAAGTCGTTCCTCTGGTGCGCTTGAGAGTGTGATCTGCAAAATTCAATTGCGGATAGGGGCACTATAACATGCGGTGTTAATGTTTGATAAACCGTTGAAAGCCAGCCCGGTTAGCGTAATGACCAAGACGTTCAGCTAGCTATCGTTAGTCTCCGGTCCCACATCCTATTTCGATGATCTCATTTGCACTGTTGATGATTCCAGAAAAGGCCAAACGCAGCTGTTGGATGCTTCCATGGTTTTTTGCTGGCTATCTGAGCATTTATACCGCATGGTGAGTAATTTCCTTCGGCAAAATGATCTACTGACCGACCCGCTTCAAACGACAGGTGATAAGGAAAAATTAGCAATCGGAGCAAGTTGTTTTCGTTCTATTCTACCACACATGCAGTCGGACAACTCCCAGGAAAAATACAATACAATGCGATGGGACAATTCATATGTATTCAGTAGTAATGGTCAAAATAGCCACGGTGGCATTAATTTTTGAAGTTTCGAGGTGACTATTCACACGGGACATTTCATTGAATTTTCGACTTGGTATTTCCTCGGTCACTTTTGCCACGTAAGTCAAAGCCATGCATTCTTGGCGGCTGGCCACGGTCAACGGAAGAGGGAACTTGGACCGTATTCGATCTCAGAGAATTGTACACTTTCCCACGTTTTTTTATAATTTCAACAAAAAATTTGGCGAACAGAGACTCATCTCCACTACCGCCGCTTTGGTCTAATCACCATTTGGCATATGTCCAGCTAGTGAATTCAGTGATTTAACGATTTTGCATTTTCCTCTGGGTATCAGCTTTGGAAGGAATATTTTATAGCCATTACTAATCAAAGATTTTGTACACAAACAATATGAGTTTTAGAAGGGAAACTGGGTTAAAATAACCACGTAAAATCACCTTAATTGCAGCTGTTTCCTAATAACCAAAGTGGATATATTTGCAGAACTTTTTTGCTTTGTAAAGGCACCGGATCTTCCATTGTCAGTAGCAATTTTGGTCCGCGAGGCGAGTCTAGCATCGGTTTCTCGCTATACACTGGCCGGCATAGTATTCAATCTGGTGGCGAGTTCGATTCTCGACATCTGCTTTCCAAATTGGCTCTGTTGACTATTCACTTTCCGAATTTGCGTCTTTTCTGGACTGTGACCCCGTATTGCACGGCCGAATTGTTTGCCGAGTTGAAACAGGGTCGCGCCGAACCGTCCGTGGATCGGTTACCTCAAGTGAGTGCTTCTAACTGTTTATGAACCTCACCCAGGCTCTTTGATACATGATTCAAGATGCAATCTAGTTGCGGTTTTCTTTCCCATCTAGACAGTCAAATTCATTGAAATCATCATCACTGTTCGACAAGGATGCATCATTTCGTTGTTTTTGTCCAAATTCGTCGTCGACGAGTGCTTTCGGAGGTCTTCCAAATGTAGCAACTGATAGCTGTAAGCCAGTTTACTTCGGCGATCTTGTATTTGCTCGAATGTATGGAACATGCCTAATGTGCACTAGACAGAGCGACAAGAGTTATTCTGTTGGAAGACTAGAAGTCAGTGGTTCGAAGTTTCTTGCTCGATGGAGAGGAACTAACAGCTGTTGACCGTCTCTCTTATTTCGGCAACCTTATGGCGAAGGATGGTAACATGGTGTTAGACGTGGGCACACGTCCATCAATGGCTTGAGAGGCGCATTCTGAACTGGAGCACCTTTGGCGTCGCCCCAATGTTTAACTGAAATTCGAAGGTCATGTGTACTGTGCTGCAGTACGCCCATTTTTTCTTGCATGGTTGTCAGACATGGGGTTTTCTTTCTAAAGATGTTTGTGTAGTGTCGCTAGGAATAGATGGAATGACTGCGGACAGTGCCAGGTCGGAAGTTTACACCGATGGATTGGTCCGTAGAATGCTGTCCACTACGTGCTACAACGACCCAAATCGATTTCTTGTTTGATTTATTTCTCCGCCGGTTAGGCCAGTCTTCAGAATTTAGCATATTTCATTAGGAGCATGACAACTTGTCACTGCTTCATACATATATGCACACGTCTCAGTATAGATCAAGCGTCATCGGATTCATGGAAAGGAGGAAGAACAATGCAAGAGAAGAAAGAAGTATACAATTCACCACATATTTTAACCACCCCATGCTCTTCCGCCACACCATTCATCGTTCGTCGTAGTCCCCTGTTCTTCGCTTTCCCAAATTGGAAATGAACAGCACCGCATCTTCCACAGATTGCAAGCCTCGTACTGTAGTCCATAAGTAAAACCCCATACTTTAGCAGACAATGTATGGTCTTTTAATTACGTTTCGAAGCTCCCAAATTGGGACAGGACTCGTAAGCAACGGCGCCTGGGTCTTTCTGAACCCTAGTGTTGAACAGTAAAATCTGGATACAACAAATCCATTTGGTTCTTGTAAACAGATGCAATCGAGAACCGGAATCCGAATTCCCCTCAAATGGCTCCTTCTAAGAATAAATCGGAATTCACGTCTTGAGTCAACGGCCATCGCGTGGGTTTGCGCAGTGGAAATGATCCAAGATTCTTGTATTGTTCCTGTTCCGGACAAGTCCCCATCAATAACAAGATTTGCGTTCATTTTCTGATTTGTATTGGTATGGGATATCTGCGGCCTCCGCTTGCTGTTAGATTGCCCATCAAACGTCAGTTCCATTCAGTTTTTGCAGCCATCAACCTTGCATAAACGTGCTCCAGCTTTGGCTACCACCCCGGAGTGCTCAATAATAATGGGGAAAAATTCTAGGAGAACAAGATCATTTCGAATAGAAGAACGCAACTGATTGCTCCATTGAGTCGTGACGACTAAAACTTTCAAACATTCCGTTGGGAGATCTCGTGGACCGCACCCCGTTAATATAGCTCAACCTACTAGGGCCAGTTCATTGATTGGGGTTTTCACATATTTGCATCAGCTCATGGACGGAACATCAATCCTCGGATGTGCGTTGGTCCAATTAGATCGTTTCTTTGCGATTCAGTTGTTGATGTTCCCCGATACATGGATTCTGACACTTTGAACGCTGGTATTCTAGCGTCATTACTCAAATATAGTGGAGAAACCTACCACCTTTAGTGACCTTAGAATTAGGGCACTCGATCACAAATCTCCACCTTTAGCGGAGGCATCGAATTGAAATACGTAAAGGGACCTCAGACGTATCTTAAGTATATCTAAAAGTGGACGTTCTTGTTGTACGCTTTTCCCCAAAACAAACAGTTTGAAAGATTAGTCCAGACAATCAATCCATGATATCACATAGCGATGGGTAAACCTTATTCAGATGACTGGTAGGAAAAAGTTAAATTGAACTTCTGGTTTGTAATTGGTTGGAAACAGTTGAGGTTATACTTGTTTGCTCAGTATTTCATTCTTCCTTGTTTATTTTTTACCGTTGACTTCCTTTATTAATGAGACAACATTGTGCATCGTTTTCGGAAATGGTTCCGCGATCAACAGAGGGTTGCCAACTGGGAAGTTGACTAACGTTGGTAGGATTCGAGCCCGCGACCTTATCCGCTTGACTACCGCCGCGAATTAGCTCTGAATAGCCGGGAAAATATGAGCGCATCAATGCGATGGTAATTATTGGATCGAGGGTGAATTGAGTAAGTGACTGATTTAGATATTTGGGTTAGCTTTCACCGATTTTGACCGTTTATGGTATCGACGTGACATCCGATTGTCATTCAGAGCTCAAGTTTACACAGCAGCAGTTAAGTTGGTCATCATCATCATCGTTCAGCGCAAACAGCAAAGCAAGCCTCACTGACCGCTGCCTTTCCCCAGAGTTACACGCTTATATAAAAATAGTGAATATTCAAAGGGAACAGAGAATGGACCTACACGGGTAGGAAAAGATAGGAATGCTGCGGTAGCTAACACACAGAATACAGTCTAACTGTACAAAAGCACTTTATCAATCATTCTGATTCGATAGAAAATGACAACACAATCATCACTGTTCGCGATTCACCGCCATATTCTTTAGTTTATCCAGCCAACTAGTTGACGAGGTTGTACATTAAAATCACCTGTTGTCACTACGATATCAGAGCGTTTGCTCTTCCAAACCAGACTGAGGAGATCGTCATAAAACTGTCAGAGCTAAACACACTTGTTGGCCAACCTGCATTAAAGTGCGCACATTGAAGGTAATCCGAATTCCATTGAGGGCCTAACGTGTTACCTTGAGAAACAACGTTGAAGCTTAACAGACTGAAAACCACTAACCTACAATCTACTTGACACTGACCGTTCGAGTATCCGGGCGCCTTGTTATAATGGAGATACTGGCCTGGGTGGTCAGAAGGGGCATAATTTCAGATGTGGGTTGTGAGACAGTAATGACGACAGGTTTGAATAATAGAGAAGGCAATTCTCCTGAGCATAGTTCATAACTAATCAGCTACGTTTGTCCGCCCACTCTGGCGCTCGATTAGCCAATGGTGCAGCACGTCTTGATTATCTTTCTGCGCCGACCGACCGACATGTCAGTTATGGAATTTCTGTTATTGCCGAGGCGGTGTAACTCTATGGGGGATTGATTGGACCTGGGTACTTGCTAGCGAAGAACGCATTTAGTGGTTCTCACAAAGCCTTTGTTCTGACAAGGAACCTGACGGAAAAGCAACGGGTTCATTGCGCCCTGAGTGGGGAGACGATCTACTTTGGTATCAACTTATTCTTATCGCTCGTTTTTTTTTTCCGTACTGAGCTGCTAACTCAGAGTCAAACCCCAGCTTGGAACATGAACAGGAGACTATCTTCGTCAGTGCTCTACCTCATTGATCGCTTTCTAGGCATGAATTGGATCGTTCTGGCTTGAGATAAGCCATCCTGTATAGCTCGTTGGATCATGGAGGCACGCAATACATCATACCACTTCAAGGTGTAGCCTCTTTGTGCCAGCTCAGATACATGGTCGCTAAGTGCAGAAAATGGCGAGGATGTTCGCTGTTTGGATATCGTTGTCTTAATAGCATATTAGTAGAATATGGTGGGAGAGAGTTTCATCGGTAATTCAGAGGTTAGGCTGGAGGTATTCGGCCATTGGGTCCGAAATTCAAATCTTAAACGGCGGCGCTAAAATGGATAGAGTTGTGACGTTCGGACGTGTTGGGTCGCAAGTTCGGATCCCTCTACTGCCGATAAGATTTCTCACTTGGGGGTCCTCTGTTGGCCGTGGCCCTTTTCCTGAAAAATAATGTTCACATTTTTATCTTGTTGATAAAGGAAGTAAAAAGATAAAATGAATGCTTTTGGGATTACGGACAGAACGCCTGCCTCTTTTATGTTGTTCTCCAGAGTGGTTAGTTGTTTGGGGGTGGTTGGAGGTGACCAGTCGATGATACTGTAAAAATACAGGAAAACCTTAACCAGGGGACTGGCTCGGACTGCCTGTTTGGGGGCCACGAGATCCCCTCTTCAAGCGATGGTTAGAGTTAGTGTACGATATGACTCAGTGCCGCGATCAGCGGGTTTCTTGCATTCAAAATCCTTTTTCTTCTATTTGACTGTCCAACGTTTTATTTTGCAATCGACCTTCTACTATCCCCCGTCCTTTTCTCTTTGGAAAATATGATAATGTAAGGTCTCAGCTAAGGTAGCTAAAATGGTGCAAGTTTAATGGTTGTGAAAATTGAACCTGGGTAATGATGTTATCATCTGAACTGAACTGAATCTTGTTTGAGAAACCTGACTGGGAACAACGGTCGATAGTGAGCATATTTCTTTCCGGCAGACATCAGTCAGGTTGCAGGACCGCTCACGAGTTCACTGGGTTTTAGATCATCCTCCCAACGGGGAACTTATCGCATCCTGTTCTCTCCTGCCTTTTGTCCACGATCGTGTGGAAGCTACCTTCATTTTCACAGGTTAATTTGTTGAATTTCCTTTTCAGTATCCAATTAATGCATAAATTAGTTGGAAGTTTCCGATTTTTATTTGTTTTTTTTCTCACTTAGTTTACTTTTTCCTTCATTGTTCTTCATCGTAGGATGGTGAACATCTGGAAGACCATAATGTTGAGGTTGTAGACATGCTGCTTAAAATGCCTGGCATTTCATGGAAGAACTATCATCGAGTGATGGACAAATTGACTTCTCTTCACGATCTGGCCCAATGCAGTTTGGAGAGGCTGACTGAGATCCTTGACAGCCTGTGAGTTTCATACGATGCACCATATCAGCTGTTTTCTTCGGGAATTGTTTTCTCTGTTTTCCCTTGGGTTGTTGAACGACACTTTTTTCTTGACTAGGAATCTTCTGTCACAAATGTATTTGACGTTTGCATCATGTACTGTTTTTTTCTTAGGCTAACTGTGGATGTTTTCCCATGTCGGCTTTCACACTCGCATTGATGGAAGATCAACGCGTCGTTTTTATTCGGTCCCTACTTCTACATCCGTTGTTCAATTAGTCGAGCTTACGGCGCTTTGCTTGTTACATCTACTTTTTTTTTCATACGGGGAAGAAATCAAACAGCGAGAACCCTGCTGCGATTTTCATCAGGCTAGATCTCAAGCCTTCATCTAAATCAGTACATTTTTTCCAAATTAGAGACGTCTCAACGCATCCCGGTCTCGGTTTTCGTAGATGCAGTTGTTTTGTCCTCATAGAATTTTACGTGGTTAGATCAACTCTATTCTCCTTGCTGTCAAAAGCACTATTTGCTCAACGCGAATCTGAACCAAGGATAGTTTTACTGCATCTTTACTGGTGCATACTAGAGATAGCTATTTACATGATCAGTGGAGCTCGTTTCGTGTGATCGGGGGAAATCGCACGTACATAGCCGTGCACAACATTCGACGGGGTACAGAACAAATGGATAGCTGAAGCTTCAACGCATCACGACGACAGGGCGAACGTGGTTGGTCATGCACGTTATTTTGTGCAGTTCCGGTTCTCGTTGGTGGTGACTAACTGGTTCTATCCCTGTGCATCTTCACTATTTCCGACTGCAAATGCCGTGGATTTCAATGAACTTTGTATTTCCGTCTAGTGTTGTCTTCTCTCCCCGACGGAGACTGCATCATTCACGATCTGGATGTTCTTGGTTGGTTGGATGATGTCTGTTAGCGACGCTGTTTACTGGCGCACGGATGTCAGTAGTTAGACCGGAATGTGCTCAACCAAGCGATTGTGATACTGTCCTGTTGTTTTTCCAATGTGTAGCTCTGGTTGGTCCCCCACATTTAAAGAGTGAAATGTAATCGGATTTGACATGAAAACAGTGATCTTTTCACCGATTCTGTTGGTATCTGAGAGGACTTGCGGGGAGAA
This sequence comes from Fasciolopsis buskii, assembly GCA_008360955.1. Lineage (NCBI taxonomy): Eukaryota > Metazoa > Platyhelminthes > Trematoda > Plagiorchiida > Fasciolidae > Fasciolopsis > Fasciolopsis buskii. The sequence continues at coordinate 187,654 of LUCM01005644.1, read as the reverse complement.
AATGACGAAGTTGATTGGACACTTTTGACGCTGTTGTTGTCGGCAGCTCTGTGTGGTAATTATATAGTTGTGCTTTTATTTCACGTAACTCTGGGTGTTGTGACATCCGTTGGAATCGAATATTTTGCTTCAGGTGTGTTCGTTGTACATTTTTCATGTGCTTTGTGAAGCACAACCCGAGCAAGACCAATCTTGTAATTCATTGGGAATAAGGTGACGAAATGCAAATATTCTTCTGGTCACAAGCTTTTCTGATGAATTGATTATTGTGTCTGACCGTACTCCCGCCGAGTTAGGTTAGTATCCAAATTAAATTTTACCGTTTGGCTATCTGGCTTTAGGTGTGTAGTTTGTTAAAATTGGAATACACCTCCTACTGGTAATCGTATCCACGGTGACGAAAATATTACCCAAGTAGTGTTGATAGCGAGTTGTTCGTAATATGGCTGTTTCCGTTTTTAGCTCAACATCAAATATAAATGCGTCCACTTGACTGGATCCAAGACAAGACCGAATAAAAACCCCATCAATGTGATAAATCACCGTTGGGGAATGTACAATCTGACATTTCGTATGTTCTGTATTAAGCGCCAGTTAGCCGTTTGGCGACCCGGTAGCAAAACTGTTTGTACGCATTACTTGGTACATTAAGCCTCCTATTTCTTGGAATGGAACGTTTGCAAAATGGAATTTCATAACCACTGTGAAGAAGTAGTTGTTATTATGGAAATTAAGCAGTTTGCACTTTCTAAAACCATCCGGCACGATATCCCCCGGTCAGTTTGTCTCACCTGTTCGACGACAGTTTGTATACATTATATTTTCCACTAATCTGAGTACGGATAGTGTGCCATCGAAACCACGGCGATAGACGAGAACAATGGACGAAAAAGGAAAAAGAAACAGAAGCGGTGTGTAAAGTTCATAGCACATACTAGTTCTTCTATTCCCCATGTGCACATCACCGACTGTGCACCGGGATCCACCAGTTCTCTGCGGGCTTGGTACCACCTGGTTGTCCAAACCGAAGTACAGGGTTGACTTAGGGGATCCCACCGCGGAGCCTTTGACAAAATGGTCTAACCCACAAGGCAGCAGGACAATCTGATGGTCAGGTAATCCACTGGGGACCGGTGACTGATTATTCATTTCATGCGTTATTCGGATTTAGCTAGACATCCTGAATGTCCAGTACACCCATTCACTACGGATGCCGGTGAGCACAGAGCCGTGTGCTTCGTACGCCGCCTGTGGTTGGTTTGGAATTAGGGTTTAACCAACTCCCTTAGACTCGTTATCAAAGGGCCAGTCAATCCGGTGGAGGGTGCCGGGCGTTCGCTTTCGTCCTGTGACTTTAGTACGAAGACCTCAGGCACGAGAAGGAAGTGCGTGGGACTTGACCAGCAGATGCTATTTGAGACACCGATCGTTTGGGAACACTTCGAAAGACTTTCGGGGCGAATAGCCAACTCAGAGCATGAGACACCCACCTCCGGCCATGCTGAAGCACTTAGAGGCATCAGTGAATGGGGTGCCATAGACAATTATTGGTCTCAGTGGTACTGGGACCCTGTACTTTTTTTGACAAACCATACATCTGTAACGTTTAGCTTACTATGCGTTTTAGATTCTTCACCGTTGGTTCTACTGTCATTTTTGGTCTGAAGACTTATTTTTACAATTTACGCGGCTTTTTCCGTGTGCAATCTGGCCTGAATCTTATCTCGACTACAACTGTCATCGTTTTGCCCATGTACTTTGGTTTATTCCGGGCGACAACTCCTATGCTTTTATCTGACTGCAGATCCCCTAGGTCTGGGCTTGGTTTCATTTGTTGATTGTCTTGTAATTGCTTTCTATCATTATCAGCTACTGTTTCGGAACAGTCATCCGGTGTTTGATGCTTCAATCACACCGGTTTTGTTTTCAACTACCCCGAAATAGGTCATGCTCTTGCTTTCTTGTTACATCCATTTACTCTGCTTTTTCAAAGTTTTGGTTTTGGTTAACATATCAGAACGGATGTTATTTTGGATTATATCAAACGAGAGATACGTCGTGTGATGTTATTTTAAATGTTTAACGTTTGAAAGCAGCGGGTTCGAGAGTTGCTTTGATGAGCGCACATTTTAATTGTCGTGGGTAACTTTTTCAGAACATGTTTGTACTCGATTCCTGTTTTATTCTACCTTTCGGAGCTCAATTATGATTTATTTGTTGATGGCTGGGCGAAGGTTGATTGTTTTCACTAAAGCCCAGCTTGAATTCAGTCACAACTGACCATTGCAGACCCAGAGTAGTGCAGCTTGGCGGATAAGATTAAACTACTTATATTTATTGAATAAGGACTGCGTTTTGTGAATGAGTTGTCTCTTATCCTTTTCCTAAATTGACAATAAAATCACTACTAATCCCATCTTTTTCTCCACTTTATTCCAGTGAATGCGCAACCAAGCTATTCAATTTTCTTCACACTCCATGTGACATATCCAGCTCCAAAGAAACTTCGGAATCTGGCTCTGAACCCGGATTGAAAAGGCCTGCTACAACCAATCCCCGCGGTGCGCGGCTTTTCTTAGCCGGCCTTGTTAAAACTAACCGGGGTCGTGCCCGTGGGCGTGCGGGCAACTCCACCTGATTCATCTTTTTGTCACTTGTCCTTCAGGTCTGTGTAAATAAGTGTACATAATTACTTAATTAATAAATAACACAATTTGAAATAAACGCAACAATCGTCTCAGCTTTGGGTATTTCCTTGTTGGCCCACTGACTCGAATTTGCAAGGTTTGCGTTGCGAATTTCTGTAGTTCGCGCCTCGGAGCTTTGCTTATTTTTAGATTATACTACTTGCTAGTAGCTAGACCATCTAGGTCATAAGCAAAAAGAGTCAGGTTCTCGAAATTTTAACGGGCCAACTCAAACGAAAATCGTCTAGTTGCCTGCATTTTTTATGATGAACAGAATTTCATAAGCAGCACAGATCAGTCACTCAAGCCACCTGATAATCACCGGTGTCGCGCATAAGCTTAAACAGTCTTTGACTGTTACCTGAAGTGGCCGCTTCCTCCATCTCTTCGGCTACCTTAACCCACCAGCCTTCGCGGTCATTCTTAAGACTTATGGTCAACTGACGCTGCAACTGTCGACACATCTTATTCACTTCCTTGCATTTAGGGAGCTGGCGTTTTTGCTCCATTCGATCCAGCAAACCTTGCAA
>LUCM01005644.1:128046-183342 GCA_008360955.1 Fasciolopsis buskii | reverse complement strand
CCCACCTGCGCTCGATGCAATGGGCAGCGCGGTCCTGATTATCTTGTGCGACGACCGATGCAGTATGGAATTCTTTGCAGGCGTTTAATTCATGGGGAATAATGGACGGGTACTGCTAGGGAGTCCAGCCGCTAAGCAGAAGAACGATTAGGTTTCTCAACCAAAGCCTTTGGTTCTGACAAGAACCTGACGGAAAAGCAACGTGGCATGGCTGAGTGGGAGACCATCTACTTGGATCAATTATTCTTTCGCTCGTTTTTCCGACTGAGCTACTAACTCAGATCAACCCCCGACTTGGATGACCAGAAGACTACTTCGTCAGGCCTCTACCGATTGACGTTCCAGGCATGATTGGATCTTCGGCTTGAGATAAGCCATCCTGTATAGCTCGTTGTATCATGGAGGCACGGATCCCGTCACACCACGTCAAGGTGTAGTTTCGCGTGTAGAATTTGCCGGACATTTCATCCTTGTTTATCATCGTGTTTTTCATTTCCATCAAGTTAATCGTAATTCTAGATTCGGGTTACTAATCCAGCGCCTATCAAGCTTTTGGATTTTTATGGTTCTAGTAAGGGGTGACGTTTTCAAGAACGGCTTTACAAACTTCACTCAGAAAAAGTGTTTCTCTTCTATTTTTCTATTTGATTCACTTTTATACGGCGGAAGTTACTGACCAAGTTAATTTCCATGGTATTTGATGATACTGGCCATTTTCTGGTGGGTGGAATCCAGCTGCCTCGAGGTGAAAGTCTGCAACTGCGTCTCGCAAATAAAACGTTGATTTTTTCCGGTCTCACTGTATATGTTTGGGCAGGGAAGAATATAAGCACATGAGGTGGAATTTCGTCTAAGGACAACAGACAGTTCCGTAGTTTTTAGAAAACCCGATTCAAGATAACCAGTGGACCAGCAAGGGGAATTATATTCAAGAAACGTGACCGTGCTCTAATCTAGTAGTTCACTTCTCTATGCCACGCCTCAATATGATATAGATAAAAGCAAAACTGTTTTGACGTAAACCGTTACGTCTATCAAAATGCTCCTCAGTGGCATTCTACTGTCCATATTCCAATCTTCAGATGCCTGGTTGCTCAGATTTCGGTAACTAAGGGCGGTCGAATTTGAAGACCCCATAAAAAAAAACCGACGGTTTTCCATTGATTTCTGTTCTCGAATTATTCAAAGCATTTTAGAATGATTCATGTCTGTCGTCGTCCTTAATAATGATGACATTAGATTGCAGATTTGATCGACCGTGCCAGAGCTTAATTGATCGTCTCTCCACAAATTTGATGGGCACGCTCAGCATATGATTCTGACAGGAGAAGGACCTTAGAATCATTTTAACGTAATTTAAGTCATTATTTGGACGTATTGCGTTGAATATTTCATACTTTGCTCTTCCTAGGTGTATGAATATCTCATTTCTGTCGCTTTATTTCTTTTGGAGTTATGCACCAACAGAATCTGGATCTACCTCGGTTGTCGAATTTGGACTATTTTCATGTTGAATATCACATATTACCATCGGGACATTCTCGCCGTCGAACATGTCGGTCGTTTATCCGAAACACCATTTGATATTCGCATACTACATGTATTGCGGATCGTAACAATAATTCCTGTACACCGGGCATTGTCAGGTTTTTCAGTATCGTGTTATTTTACTTCCTTGTTCCACGGCTAGTTAGTGGGACTGGACTAACCTAACTGCCGTGGTACGAACATGATACTTCACTGGCTTCACTACCAAATGCAATACGCCTACTTGGCATGAGTAACTTCAAATGTTTTGTGATGCCTGATGTGTGCAGCTTTCTGGCTACTTCCCTTTGGTCGGCCGAATTTCTTCCTGCCAATTTTTCGACTTAAAATAAATTCGGATCAATTTTTACCGGATAGGTTGGCCGGTGGTGACCAAGTGGACATGGTCGTGGCGTTGGGACGTCAGGGTCGCGGGTTCGAGTCCTCCCACCGCCGGTCAACTTCCTTACTTGGCAGCCCTTTGTTGGATACGGCCCCCGATGGACATCTCCACTGCACATGATCCCACAAAACAATAGCGACTGACGCCAGTGTGGTGGTTGTCATGCATTTGGCAATGCAACCTTACCTGACCGTTACCCGATCCCGCATATTTACGATTTCTCTAGCAGCCTGTGAGGTAAACGAATTTTCCCAAAGCTCAATCTGGTGCTGGCGTATTACCACACCTCTGTAGCACCGGAGGTCATTCCAAAGACTGCCATCACAGTGCCTTTACGAATTCCTACGCATGCCTTTTGACTTGAGAAATGCAACCCAGGCATTCCAGGGTTTCACGGACCAAGTGCTTCGTGGTCTCGATTTCGCCTTCATGTGCACTGGTGACATCCTCATCTCTAGCACAGATGAACATGAGCATCGCGAGCATCTCCGCCTCGTTTCTCATCCGTACCAGGAGTATGGCATTTCTCTCAATACATCTAAGTCCATCTTGATACTCCATCTATCGAATTTCTTTGGTCATCACGTTGACGGCGAAGGCATTCGACCGCTAGAGAGCAGAGTCAGTACTATTCGTGACTCTTTCAAGAGTCTCCGAGCTTCTAAAAAAGGGTCCCGAAACTTCTCCATGACTCCAGAAGCTAGAACAGGGAAATAGAACATCAAGGAAGCACTTACTTAGGTATTCCGCTCTTGCGCACTATAGGAAATAATGAACAAAGGCCGTCCTCGTTCTGCGAACAGATGCCACTACTGTATCCGTCGGGCTAATTACAGCAAATAGTTAGCGATGAGATGCAACCCGTCATTTTTCTCCCAGAAGATGAAACTGACAGCAGTCCATGTAATTAGCAGTATTGACCGTAACTTTCTGGCAATATGCCTTTCAATAAAGCACTTCGAGGCATTTTAGACTGCCGGAACATTGTCGTCTACACTGTTCAGAAACCCCTGACATGTACTCTAGCTTCCAAGTAGCGATCCCTATTTCCCGAGGGAAACTGGGACATTTTGACTACATCCGCCAGTGCACTATCGATATCAGATATACAAAAGGATCTGATAATGCTGTGTCGGATTTGCATCGGATGCTTATGTCCACTTCATTCGGCTACGAAGACATCTCGAGGGCCCAGAAGGATGATAAGGACATAACTCATCGTACATTATCCTGGTGCCCAATTACTCAGTGCCAACGTCTTTCTGCAAATGGTCCTCAATGCTGGTATTGCACCATGTCCCACCGGGCTAACCCAACCACGGTCAGTCGTTTGTGTTTGATGAGCGAGGGTGGATTTTTTACGTCCGCTTTACATTCCATATCTCATCGCGGATTGCGTGCTTCTATCCAAACCCAATGTTGGTAGGAATTTGAACCAGAAGACATTCGCGTTTGGGTAAAATCTTGTATCCCGTGCGGACGAAGCAGAATATACCCAATCCTTTCCTTCCCAAATACCCACTGACGACGGGCTTTTCCTCACTTCCACCTAGACATCGTGGGCCCCTTTCAACCAGTGACCGCCCCATGCTTGATCATTCATTCCTGTCAATGGAACAACTGGTTTCCAAAGCCTCTCTCTTCTCCCCACTCGCTCGGAGATAGCCAGGTCCGCCTCCTCGACGTTGGAAACTGCTCTCAAGTCCCTAAATGAGTTACTCATGGTTGCCACGTCCCAGGGGGGGCACTTCCCGTTTTCTCAGTCCGGTGCTGCCCTGGTATCTGTTGCATGATATAAGATAAAATCGAGTCCAGATAAATTCCACTCGGCCCGTAGACGCCTCTCTGTGCACGCTGTCCCCCGATAGAGGGCACCTGTGGGGCGCCGTATCTGACCTGTTCCTCTCTAGCCCTACTGACCTATTCTCCGTCGCTCCTTCCTAACCGCGTCGTATGAACAGGTCCTGGATTCTATGGCTTGGTGATCTTTCCTTGCTACGAGACACTATCCGGAATTGAGGTCCAATGTCCAATCTAAGTCGTTCTCTAATGTTTCCGCCGGACTGTTGGATTTACAACAAGTACTTTTCGTTCACCGCCGCATACCATTCTTATCATTTAATGGATTAGTGAAGAGATTTCTTAGACAACTAAAAGGTTCTCTGACCTCTAACTCTCGTGCAATTACATGGACGACGCCCCTTCCTGCTGATCCATTTTAGCATCCGTACCAATTTAAAAGATGTTGATTTTTTCCCGGTGGATATGGTATTTAGCACACCCGTGAAGCTGTCTGGTGAGCTCTGTGGCGGTACCGATACAGGTATTGATTTATTCATGTCAAGGCCCTCCTCCCGACTCAGCCTCCCCAGCCTCACATTCCAAAATAACTAAATTTACAGTCACACATCGTATATCTCGTTGATCTATAATATTGACGATTCAGCCGAAACACCTATTTGCCATCCCGCATGTCACGGTCCCTTCAGCGTTATTTCCTGTCCCGACAAATACTTTGTCATTAACAGAGCGGTCAGCAAGCACTATTAAGTCTGGAGCCAGATTGGAAGAAGCATTTCTTGATTCTTACGACAGGACTAGAGACTCTTTCACAGAATCACCCGTTTCTATACCTGATACACCCAAGTACCTTGAGAACGGCGACCAGAAGACCTCACAACCATCAGACGTCACCACTCTTTTCGATAAATTTTTAAACCAGCTCATTTCGCATTCAGGTAAATTAATCCAAACACCTACACACACGCGATCGACGCTCTGGTAAGGGGTGCCTTGTATGACCCTGGATATTTGAATTTCTGATTCCGAGCCCAAGGTTTGGACGAGATGCCGGCTTCCCGAGAGGACGATTATTTGCACCCGTTTAAAGTCGTGGCGAACCTTTATGTCCACCCGCCACGATAAATAGATTAACGTTCCGCGCTGACTGCTTAATTACTTGCTTAACATGTTCAGAAATTTGCAGAAAAGTGGACAATTTGAAGAAGCACTCCCGAGGGAGGAACAAACTACTTCGCGACAAGTTTTGGAGAAATAGTGGTTTTTTGGCATTTCAATCGAGAAATTACTGAACTTGGCATTTGGCAAAACTGAAGTTTGTGTTTTTGGCTTGGGCATTTGTCAGATCGAACATGAGTGCAGCGAAAAGGTTATTTATTATAATCTTTTTGTGCCATACAACCTATTATACGAAGCTACTAGTAGGATATATATATATATATATCCTACTATATATCATACTTTATATAGTTATGCACAAAAAATTAAATAAAATATATATATATATATTCCCATCCCCATTATGCACAGGCATTGTCGACTTGACATGCGCCGGCCATTGGAGGTTTGAATATCTTAAACTAATAATTATTTAGTGCAATCATTTACTTACCTGCGTCCATGTCGGTTTCTACGCCAATTATGAACGCAGCAATATTCAGCGCGATAATACGGGAAAAGAAGAGGAAAGCGATCAGGGATGTCCTCGGAGCCAATTCTCCAAGGTGACGCTACGGTATTTCTAAAAACATGTAGACGTTCCCCTTTGAAAAACGCAAAAGTCGTTCCAAAATCTGAAAAAGCATTATAAGAAACGCAGACTACCGTGAAAAAATAGGGAAGTTATCGACAACTGCAGCAGCCGCATTCGCACGACTAGCCATGACTGCCATGAGAGAGCAACTGATATGGTTCCCGGAGTTTTTTCGGTATATATACCAATCAGTTCAACTTAGAACAAACTCTTTGGGAATAAAAATTCGCCCACATATATTCCTCTAACTGATGAACGTCAGCTTGCAGAATTTTCACAGACAACTTCTTTGGAAGAGATCAGTCATCATAAAAAGGTAAATCACTCGTCAGTATCCCCAGCGCAGTCTGGGCAACCGAGCGTGTGAGTCACGTGACCTGGTTGAAGCGCATAGACGCCACTCATGGGCTGTACAGGTTTTCAGCTTCAGTTTGTGGTCACGCCGAAACACACGCCCGGTTTGGCCTCATCCCGTCCAGAAAACAGTTGTTGATTCTACATTCGTATTTCCACCTGCTTCTTTCCTGCTAAAACTCAAGACTTCGAATCGTCGATATCTTACTCGGCGGACACAATGATTAGCATGCTTTTCATCTCGGTCGACAGTTTTCAGAGCACCGCCTGGCTTCCCGAAGGTAATGATTGTTGCGTTCTTGAACATCTACATAGCCTTATATTCCATCGATCGGTCTACGCTGTGGCATTTTTGTTGAGCAAGGGGATATCTGAGAAGCAGGCGTTCGTTCTGAAAGAGTTTTACCATCATACCTCAGATCGAACTAGGTTTCATGATCACACGTCACCACTCTTCAGCGTCTCTCTATGAGGAGGACATTCTATGGAATGCTCATTCTCGACTAGCAAGCTGCAGAATAAAATTCCCACCAGAAAACAGCTTCTAACTTAGAGCATGTCGATGGTGTCGCATTGCTGAATCACGGGGTACGGGCCGTTCAAGTCTAGGTGTATCGCTTGGAAATTGAGGTATGCACTTTGCGCTTTCAAATTGCAAGATATTTCTTGAGAGCTGAAAGAAGCCTGTATCTGAACTCACTTATAGTGGTGACCAGTTGGAGGCAGTAATAGAGTGGGAGGTTGATTATGGCGTTTGAGGGTGTTCAGGAGGTGACCACGTCAGGAAGTTCGAAAGCCAGAGCAGCTTTCGTGAACCTGGGACACTTGTGGCGCCACCGAAATGTCTGATTTTTCCTCAAAGAACATAAACATTACCATGATTTGCAGTGTCCTTTTTATCGATTACGTGATCTATGTCCTCTGGCTTGTGAATGCGCCAAGTCTCTGGATTTGACCGCCAAGTTCTCCGAAGCATTGTCCTAGCCCGGTATGAACATTGGACGAGCTGCGACAGGGTTCATCGTGGTCTGTTTGGTGGTGATAACTGCCCTGTGATCGAAATAATCGCCTTCGGTGGCTTGAAAATGTGTCGCGTATGCTTACACATCGTCCACTTTCTAGCACTCTTACATAATGAGCAAGGATAGAAGAAGGCGGTCAGCTTATCAGTTGACATATAAATATAAAGAAGTAATCTACGGCTTCTGTTGATACCTCGCGGTTCCCTGGTTGAAGCGGGCGGTGGCCAAGCGGATGGGCTCGTGGCGTTTGGACGTCAAGGTCGCGGGTTTGAAACTTCCCACCGCTGGTCAACTTCCCCACTTGGCCGCGGTCGTCTTTCTGAAAAATGATGTACACTGTTACCTCATCAACAAAGGAAGCAAATGATAAAAGTTAAGGATTGTCGTTGGTTGGTGATGCCGAGAAACGTTACAGAATCAAAGTCAGCCAGGCCAATGCTGTGTGGCTTACCTGTTGAACTTTCATCACACCCTCCACACAATCAAACGAACAACAGACAATAATTACAACTTGTCTGGTGAAGGCGAACATGTTTGATTTCTTCCCGTTATTTCCTAACTATTCACCTTTTTTATTCTCTCATTTTGCCTTCATTTTCTTTTGCTTACGCCGGCACTGTGCTTGTTCTCAAGCTGATACAAAAAGTACACTAATTTATTTTGCACCCGTTCATATCCATATTGCGATCAATATAGTCATGTTATGGTCAACAAAATGACCAATGAAAACTGCCGTTGGAACGAATTCATAATAAATCAAATAACTGAAGCGAACGAGATCATGAAGAGTTTGACAAGTGCTATTCGCAAGACGGGACTAAGTCAATGACCTGCTTAGGCTACTTGAATAGTTCGAATTTAGCGGAACAGATACCTATAACCTCACCCTGATTTGGCAATTAGATGTTTGTTGTATTGAGTATGAACTTAGTCAAACCGGTCGGAATTATGCGGTATTGTTGCTCGGTCAATCATTCCGTAATCGATAGCGTAATTATGTTTGGTTGAAAGTTAGCATCATCGTTTTGGACACCTATTCATTGCCTTTTTTGACCCTTGTCATAACGTCCGACCGTTCAGCGGCACAACTTCCCTACTGTTCTGCCCAATTAGACAGCTGAGCATCCACGTGTTTCATTCGTCATACAAAAGTAGCGCACCCGATGGTGTTGGTATCCATGGTTGGCATCCATTAGCCAAAAATTGATTTGACATGCAAACATTCGCGATCGGGCTGGTGTCGGGTATCATATCAAATGGTCTATCACTTCTCGGTACGCTCGATGGTCCCATTGTCTAAATACAACGTGTTAAGGATTGATCTTGTCTGCAGGTTCGGTCGGTCTCTTCGATAACGAACGCCTAACACCATCGTCAGGTTTAAGCACCAAAACTCGGGGCTGTTGTGAGCACACGGGTAGCGTGCCTAACACTCTGTTTTGTTGCATTCATCCATGCTTGTAGATGGCCTGCGACATGCAATGGCTTGTAAAAGTGTTTTTCCCCCTCGACGGTTTAATATTCTCAGCAAACAAATATTTCTCGGTCACTAGTAGATGCAATCTCAGTTGTTTTGACAATTCACATTGGTCGTAACTCAGATTGTTGGCGAGTTGTCCTGATATTTCAGTGAAAGTGAAGATGAGAGGTCGTGTTTACTGTGCTGCAGTGCGTTCAGTTCTGTTGTATGGTTGCGAGATATGGAGTATGCGTGTGGGCGATGTTCGTCGGTTGTAGGGTTTCGACAACCGATTTTTATGTAGTATGGCTAGGATTGGATGGAGTGACAGGGTAAGCAATATTGAGGTTAGGAATCTGGTATTGGTGCCACTTCTGAGAATTGCTTGTTTCAGCGTATGAAACTTAGTATTCTACGCTGGTTGGGTTACGTGTTGCGTATGACAAACACTCGTCTACCATACCGTGCCTTATTTTGTGTTCCTCCTAAGGAATAAAAGAAGCCATGTGGAGGCCAACAGATGACGTAGCAACGCGGGATGAGAAAATGTACAGCGAAGTTAGGTAAAGTAGGTGTTTCACGTCTTCGTGGTTAGGGTCCGAAAGACTCGTCAACTAACTGGCTGGAGACACTGAAGGGAATGACAATGAACCGCGAACGGTGGCGATCGTCTTGTTATTTTTTATCGAATCAGAATGACTGAAAACACGTGCGTTTGTCCAGTTAGACTGTATTCCGTGTGTTAGTTGCCGCAGCATTCTTATCTTTTCCCGTCTATGGTGATCGACTCCTTGTTCCCTTTGGATATTCACTCTTTTTATAGAAACGTGTAACTCTGGAGAAAGGCAGCGGTCAGTGAGGCTTGCCTTGCTGTTTGCGCTGAACGATGATGATGGTGATGAGTTTCTACCCACTTGGCTTGGGGTTTAGCTCATAAACGTTTCCTATCCAGTCATGGCAACATCGTCAGTGTATAGATGCACTTTTTTGGGACCCTCTATATATACATGGGTCTTGTCGTTACGTTCAAATTTGACGTCCTATGTGCGCTTGGCGTTTTTGTACTTGGTCTTCGTTAATTTTAACTTGGACTTCGAAGACTGAGAACTACCATTCAGCTGGATCCGATTACTGAGTTATTTGATTCGAAATTACCTAGAGGAAGAATGCCCTTGAAAAGGGAAACGTTGGTTTCTTACCATTTTCCACTGAGAACGCTTTTTTCGTGCGGTTCTGATCGCTGAGCTTGTCTTTTGTAGTGCAAACATTTCCTACCCGTCAAAGTGACATTGTCAGTGGGTGACCTCAATCGGTGGTTTCTCCGCCATTGTAGATCTATTTTTAGCCCTCACCGTGGATTGTGCCAACGACCTTGATCCTATAACTAAACGCCTCTTTCCTGTCCTCTATTCATGATGAGTCGGATCACGTCGACTCTCAACTCGTGGTTTTCGGTCCCAATAATAAATTGGTCCAGCCGGGTCACGATGCGCTACTCTGCACATTTTATAGATCAGGTCATCCAAGATCTTTCCTTTTTTTGACCTCCATACAAACCTGTTTCTCAGCTCCCTTTGGAATTCTTCTGCCAGCTTTTGTAGTTCATTCTTAGAGGTGGAGATATCGCTTTCCAGTCATCATTTTCTGGGACGTTAACCATTGGTAGTTGTGGTGAATGTACGCATAAGTCACATGATGCAGTCAGATACAGTTTCACGCTGGCTTGGGTAAGCAGGCAACCAATGGGAAGCGTGACGACAAGCGGTCGTGAAATCCAAACATTCCGCGAACACGATTGGACGGAACGCATTTCATCAATTGGAATATTTTCGACTTTGTATGTAAATCCATGAGGTGTAAATATAAATTCAAATTTGTCTATGTTCTGCTGTCATCTTCTTGTTGACTTCATTCGCGTAGATTCGGTCGAACCCAATTCACTACCTAACGGTCATTCGTATCCGCTTGTTACCGTGCATGACCGAATTTCGTTTACTAATTACAAGTATAAACACCACTATAGTCTTCCTTTTGCGTACGAATCTTTTATTCTCGGAATCACCCATAATTATTTCTGTATCACCAGTCACTTTCTCAGATCTCAGCTTGCTCCCACTCGCACAATCAACATGACCATCAGTCATACCAAAGCAGATGTCATTTGTTTGTACCTCGTGTGCGAATCGAATATTGCTCATAATGATTGTCAAACTCGTTGGTACGCTTCGGCAATGACCAAAGTGCTTCTCGCAGTTCCGATCGATACCATTATCTATTTACGCGCAAACACAAATATTGAACAAAAATGCTACGCAGTTCGTCTTATAATTCTCCCCGCATCTCGTTGCGCTGTTGAGAATTTTCGGGTTCTTAAGTTTGGCAGTTAGCAGTCAACCTTTTCAGGCGGTGAGCTTTGTCCATGCACACGTCGTTAACGATATGACCAGAGTTGGTAAGTTCGTGCCAAGGCGGCCAACATGCACACACACACACACACACACAGCATCTATCTGTATATGTTTCTGGTGCATTTGATCGATTGAGTTGACCTTTATATTGCTCTGTTTCATACACGCATTCGAAGAAATGGAAATAAAAGCATGTACATTGGTCTAGCAACGGTCCCAGCTGACTGGTGTGTTGGTTTAACACCATATGGGCCACTCGTATCCGGTCAGAATTGGTCTTTTTTCTCTACGTCGCAATTTCCAAGGTCGTCCGTTGGTTTCTTTGATCAGTATCGTTTAGCACGAAGGTGTTCGTATCAAACGATTGGTGGCGAGTTAACCGAACCCGGGCCACTGGTTGTGCAATCGCTTGATCTTGAAACTGCCAAGCTATGAACCAACAGAGTTGTGCTGACGAAACCCAAACGAGTTCAGTTGTCCACGATTTGGACAATGTAGACAAATGGCATTCTAATCAGATGGAACAATTAAATCAAGCAGTTGGCAATGTGGAACACGTGCTTGTGCAAAATTGTGCCGTATTGAATCAGCATGAAGAACGTTTGTGCTCGTTACTTCAACGATCCGAGGCAATGGAAATGAGTGTAAGTCTCCGATCGATGTCCGCCTGCATCCTTGTCTGATTGGTAGCCGGTCCAATTTTTCTACCGGTCGAGGATACTATTTCATCTCTATCTCTAATCATGTCCACTGCCTACAAGGTATCGGCTAACGTGATAACAAAGCTACTGAATACTTTAACAAAACGTAAGCTTTGATTACTCGTACAACTTATCCTCAAGAAACCAGTTTCGGTTCACAGTCAAAACATTAACCGTGGATTATTTGGTAATTCTTATGGAGATATGTGCTGGTTTATAAGTCATAGTGAGCCGACGTATCGATCGAATTTTATGTTGCAAACAGCATAGCAGCCGTACAAACAAACATTGCAATGGTTTATAGGAAAAGCTGTACGGCTTCAAGCTTTTTATTTGGTGTCAGATTAATTGTGTCTTTCACAACTCAGTCGCTACGGTAGGAATTTTGGTTTGTGTTTTAGCTTTTACGTCCACGACTGGCCTCGTCTCTCTCTCTCACGGATAACACAGTTGTATTGGTAGGTTGGAAAACAATTGCTCCCTCCATCTGTAAATACACGTGGATTAGGATTTTATGAAATATTTTATACAGTGAAACAGGCAATCCCTGAAGCCTCTAGGTCTCACTGAACTTCGGCAAAGAGGAAGGAGGGAGTACTGTTGGACAGACAATCGTGATCGTGAAAGTTGAAGTGGTCTAAAATCATACAAGATCTTAAAAGATCAGTACACAAATATCCAACTATAAAAAACTGGTATTGAGTGTAAGATACATGAATTGTCGACACCTCGCCGCTTTAGACAGTGATTTCCCCATTCTCCCCGTTTCCGTCATTTTTCGAAAATTTCGAACCATCCAAGGCACTACTATCACACTGGCTAAGTAGTCAACTCAGTCAAGAATTAGAACATCAGTTTATCTGCCTGGTTCCAGAATATTTTATATCTTCTACCCTATTGGTAATTTTCAATTCTTTCCAGTGTTTTTTTAGCTAGCATTGTTTTGTCTACCGGTAATGGACCAAAGTACTGATAACATGTGGAGACAAGGTTTGATTTCTACTTGGGCGTAGTCATTGTCAGATCCGATAATTGATTAAAGAGATTTTCTAATTGTATTTCTAAACTATATTGCCCATTTTCTTTTAATCTTTGAACAACGGGAATTTGATCCCAAAGATAATGCTTTCAGAGTTATTCTATCCACGTCCACAAAAGATGGACTGTGAATACATCGATCGAGGTAAATTGAACACCGGCCTACCAGGCCTCAAAATCTAGTGCCAACTAGACCGTTTAACTTGATCTCATTTTTAGCTTGAAATTGAGGTTCTCATCCTCAGCTCATTTGCGCCAAGTTTTGCTATAAAATCAATGAGTACTCATGACACCTGGAGGAAGCACATCGGAGATTCAGACAGAAGGCTAGTTACATTCAACGGGATTTCCATCAATGTGGCTTCAGTTACAATAAACGGACGACGGGTTCTCTCTTGACCTTGTTCGTTTCATCAAAACACATCACTCACAGACTGTACAAAATTTTTACGTTTGCGTGTTCAGGACAAAATAGCTCAAGATATCAACTGAAAAAATGCGAAAGCTAGTCTACTTATGATCATCTAGTTGGCATGTGTTAGTTGTGGGAGATTGAATTTTTTCGTGAAATAATTCACCATGTGATATCATCGTTCAACTCAACATTAAAAATCCATGGAAGCTGTTTAATCCTTGGTAGGAATCATCAGCATTGCGCTAGCGGTCCGTGACTATGCAAATCAGCGATGGATGGATGCAACATCTTGTGGTGAAGTTCAACAAACCGTTCCGGGTTCGCGTCCTAGTTGAGTAAGTTGAGCAATGATATCACATGGTTAATTATATCATGATCTTCTAATTAGCAGATTCATTTCAACGTTGAAATATATACAACGATTCTTCGCTTGGTTCCTTAGTGGCTGACATGTATGACGAAATAGGAAGAACAGGGATTTTATCTAATTATGCAAGCTAGTGTATCTTTCACTGGAATTTCGAGGACGAAACCGTATGCATGGTCCTTGAATGCAAGATCCCTATTGATTTGCTTAGTTATTTCACCATGGCTTCTGAGAACGTCTAATTGGTTTTTGTACTGGAATGCATAAACTGGCTACCATTTTTGGATGTATTTTTAACTCACCGTTCCAATGGATCAATTCATGGAAAGACTATTTGGACCGTACATTACACAACCAATCCAAGTTTCATCCCAGCATGTCGCAAGAAAGTTATACACTGATCTAATGATCAGTAGAGTCGTGAGGATATGCTCTGCACACGTTATCGACCAAGAGTTGGTTAGATTTGCTAACTGTGGGAACCCAGATCTGTACAGTCACGTTCACGTTGCCTGCTGAACCACGAGAATGTTTGCTGACACCGGGATTCAGGCTATCATGACACGAACAATGCACATTTATCTGGTAGATGTTGTGTGTCACTCTGAAGTTCGTCTTCCCAATCCTGTTCTGCGAAGTGCCGAGTTTCCCGAAATGGAAGACGGCCCCCAAATTTACCGCAGAAAACGCACTGGAAACTCCTACCTTCACGGCCCAATAATCGATACCAATAACAGGCCTTATAACGCACCGCTTTCGCGGAACCTGTAATGCATCGGATCACGGTTTCGCTCCCCTCCTTCGAACATATTACTTATGAAGATCTACGTATGATGAAAATCTCGGAAGAAAGTAATAGAATGAGTTTTACCACAAGTTGCACAATATGGTCAGCAATGTCGCATTTCCAGGGAAGTGGTACAATCGCACTGGTCCTTCCAAAAAAGCACTAGACAACCCATGAGATAGCATGGCCTTGGTCAACAGCACTACAACGGTACCCGTCTCGTCAGCGGCTCCGGCTACAATCGAGCAACCATCGCCAACATTAGCTTCCAACAGCCCAGAAGATATTTGAAATGACTATCAGCTTTAAATGACTCAACGGATGTTCTTTCTTTGGACATCCTTGACTGAAAAATGATGGTTCTGCAGAGATACAGACGCAGGAAATAAAAACGGCAGTGATCACACTTTTTGTATTTTACTTTCATTAAGAATGAAAGCACGAAGTACATCATTTCCAGGGCGGACTGGAGGCTAGCAGAAGACCGCAAAGAGGGAAAGTTGATCGGTGACGGAATGATTCGGTCGGCAAACTTCAGGATGAAACACAAATAACTTCGGCCGACTGACCAACGCCGACTGTTGATTCCTGCCTCAAGACCATGGTTTGTCTGACACGACCCAGTGTCGAGCAACTACCTTTAACCAATGAAAGAGCTCTATCTGATTCAGGACCAGTGCCAATTACAGTATCATTCCCTCACACCAAGCATCATCTTTTGTCTTTCTACCTTAGATTTCCTTTATTTATAAAACAACATTATACACCATTTTAAGGAAGGAGGCTTCGGTCAACAGTGATGCCAAGTGGGAGGACTCGAACCCGCCGCCATCACGTCCAAACTTCACGATCTCCGATTGACCACTGCCGGTTAGTGACGATAATATAAGACCTGGACACCGGGCACGACCTTCAATTTACCCTAAAATGCTAGCGACCCCCGTGTAAATTCTTGAAGATTCGGAGAAATATCATCCACATGGCAACAGGTGACCGAAGATCCCGCTGACCTGAAACTACGGACACCATAGACGTGAGAGATAACTGTGCTGAGTAACAAAAGCTCTTCCCTCTCCACGGTAATACATCCTCCAAGCGAAAACTAGGAGAATGGTACCATTGCAACGCTATCTGGCTAGTCTTACCAGAACGGCAAAGAAAAGCGAAGATAAATCGGGCTTCTTTGAAATCTACTGAACACATCTTCAGGAAACATGAAAATTCAGTTCCGTTCAATGATGTTAGCAACCACCCTCCTACCGGAGACCATACCGCTGCCGTGACACAATCTAAGTGATCGAAGATCCATGAGTTTAAGCCAGATCCCGCTTTCTGATACTTGTCCACTCTATTCCTCGCTATGTACAGTTAGAGCAAAAGAAAGATTCTCAACGGGCTTAGGAATTTCAATATCACTCTCAATCGCGAAAAGCTGTGGTAGGCCAGTAGAGAATAACAACGACGAAAGCAGCCTGGTCGAACTGTCTGCACTGAACCCCCACAACGGAAGTAGCCACGTTTGAGAAGAACCTATGAAATTCTATCTGTCTCCCAATTCCCGTGTTCGACAAAGTTACCCACTTTCGTTTGTGTTATTCAGTCGGACTACCAAAGAGACAGTGTGACCAATACTCATCCACAATGCTGGAATACTGTTAACGCATGAATACCTTCACAGCTGATTTGGAATTCACGAACAATATTGACAATTAACGGGGCAATCCAACCGTCGTGCGACCGTTTCGAAATAGTGTTGTTTTCTTCACGGAAGTCATTGGACTAGACGATTGAGATTCATTTGAAACGCACTACACATTCCACGTAATCAATGCACGTCAGCGATAATGTTGTCGGCGAAATTCCTAGGCTCTAATATCCCACCAATTCATCAAGCCCGAATTCGAAGCAACGATACAAAGGTTACGTTCTCCCAACTGCCCAATTTAATTTGGGTGTTGAACGACATCAGTCTGCGAACGCAAATTCAGCCTCATCCCAGTCATCATTCCCCCCTCCTGTATACTCAAAAACGGTTTGCGATAATTGGTCATTATGCTTCGGGAACGTTAACAAGCTGGAAATGTTTGAGTATTGATGTCTGGGGCCGATTCTCAAAGTAATCTGAAGTGATATGCCATCAAACGACGTGACAGGTAAAAAATACCACAACGATGAAGATTTGACATTTCTCCAACGAATAAGATTTTATCTCGTTTGGATATATCGCGCGACGTTAAAACACCGTGACATCAAAACACTGCTTGCAACCAGTTTTATACCCAGATTGACACGGCCACTTTAGAAGACAATTACAAACATGGATCAGTAACGTCAAGTCTGTCGTGGAGTTACTCGGCACCCAATTTATTCGCGATGATTTTTCACGGAAACAAAACAGGATATCGACCGCTTGTAGACAAATACAATCTACCGCATCAATGAAGATGGCCTGTATTGTCCAAAGTGATAGTTACACATAAGCAAATTAATCGAACAGATACGCGTAAAACATATTTATCTTGGACAGTTTACTCAACAGAATTAGACGGTTGTGGAGACCGAGAACAAATTACACACAATGGACAGGGAATCCGTTAATATCTAGTTTTTTTGTCTAATTGAGACATACTAATTATGAGGCAACCAAAAGCGATGATAGAGACAACCATTTACAGAAACCGACGACGACGAATCGCAAACGAAATTCCAAAAGTAACTATCCAAATTGTCACCAAAAGAGCTGCATGCGTACCCACGTTCCATCGGGCGGACTCAGGCTGCAGCACATAGCAACTGCGTAAACAAGTGCAATTCAAGATGTTCAACCTATCTGCGGTCAACGGATAGACCAAAATCTTTCATGAACGCTCTACTCGCAAAAAAAANAAAAAAAACAGAAAACAAATACCAAAATGACTAAACCGGTCGTGATATTTCCTTCCATACGGGGAGTATCCGAAGCGGTCGAACGGATCATACGTCCACTGGGTATCACAATCGTCTACAAACTGACCGGTACCCTGGGATCTACTCTATTCAACGGAAAAGATCGCGTCGACCAGCACGACGAACCAGGGGTAGTTTAGGCCATTCCGTGCCTCGGATGTGACAAACAGTATGTCGGTGAGACAAGCAAACAATTACGCACACGCTTGCACGAACATAGCTTAGCCCTACGACGCGCTGACCCACACTCGCAGATATGGAACCACTGTGCACAACACAGGCCATGAGGTCAACATCAACAAGGCAAAGGTAGTCAGCCGGGCAAATGGAAAGTGGGAGCGACTAATTCTCAAAGCTCTCCACTCGAATAACTCGTTCAATCGTCATGTCGAGATTCATAAACATCACATCATCTTAACAAGTCCCACGATGCACAATAGAGACAAACAGACGGACAGTGCACAAGACCGAACGGAACTAGCGATCCCACTCAATCACTGATTCAGGTTTGACAATCAGTCTTAGTTTGGATCGAAATATCACAATAGATGGTGTAACGCAGTGTACGCCTTCTAACCTACATTATTTTTCAACTGTGGTCCAAAATATGAATAACAAGCCAAGTGATTAGAACGTCACGGAAGTTGTTTCTCGTCTCGTGATGACTCATTTTTGTGCGTACAGCAACTGTGTTCCGTTCGACAGAAATTGCACAGTTTTGCCGACAGAACAAATCGATACAATGACAGATGTACATACATTCAACTATCAGTATGACTGGAGTATAACACACAAACGGGAGTTCATTTCCGACTCCGCGCGTTCACTGCTTAATTCAGCTACTGGATAATGGAAACACTAACTATGTTGCAATAAATGTCACTGGTCAAAAGACCGTAATGAAACACGAAGCTACGGGTCATTGTCGCGAGAACGAGCATGCTCTTGGTAGCTTCCAGTATGATAAACACGGCGGACAACGAAGTTGAAGCAACAACAGTCGCTGACTTGTTAAATCAAACTGTCAGAAAATTTGAATCTATTTCGTCTAATCTAAAATGACCAAATTCAGCAAAGAGTATCAAAGGCAAATGCATTACGTGCATGACCGTCGCGTCTGTGATCAGTTCAGTTCAATAAGAACTACCATTAACCGTGCACGAATGTGTTCTTGGTTCTAGTAGCTAGTGCAAAACATCGAATTAAAGAAAAGAAAACCCGAAAGTTATGTTAGGGAGGAGTACAATGCATAAGACTCTTCAAATTTGAGAAAGACACCGATGGCGGTACTGAGTCATATGGCACTGTCTCCAGTCATTGTGTTGGGGGATCTCGTGGACCGAAATTCGGTTATCTCTAACTCGACGCACCGAGTCAAATCACCGTCAACCATTTCACACCATTTTGCCAGTGATATCGGCAATGCACTTTGACTCAACTTCCAACGTTTACCGGTCTCGGGGATCAGTATATAACGAAGGTGTCGGTCCCCGGGTGTACGTAGAACATGTTCCAACAACTCGAATCTATTCGAATTTAGTGTCTGTTCGACTGACTGAATTCTACTACTCATCAACTCGAACCATACTTAAGGATTGGTAATGAAGTTCTTGCATTATGATATACTAATGCAACGATTGCGCTACGGGCTCTAACATAGGCAGTCTTCAAACGTCTGTATGCAACATTCATTCTTCCGGATTGTATAGAAGGATTGATCTTACTGTCGTTATATACACTAGCCTATTGATCGATAATCGCATATGAGGCCGACGGCAAACAGTTCTCAAATTGGCAAACGTCAGTCGAGTCTTTTGTACAGACGATGGTACCTTGTCCGACTTAGGACCACCTGATGAGCTTTAACTGTCCAGTCAACAAGTTTTATCTACTTTGCGCAACTTAACCATTGAAAGAACAAATTTTGTCTTCGAAAAGATCGAATCAAACAACGGGACCGTACGCTTTGAAGATGCAAACTATACTTACACAGTCATTCGGATTTTCAATCAGAAGTACACAATCATCCGTGTATTCTAACAATTTACTACTCTGGCATACACAAGCACAACTACCAATACCATTATTCTCATTGGATTATTGGTCTGATCATTCCAACCGAATATGTGAATAAGAACGGGTAGATAAAACAACTTTGAACGCACACTACCGCTCGTGCTAAACCCGAGTGAAAGATTACTGTGAGTATGGACTGGACTTCGGCCGAATCAAAAACCAACTTAATTCTCACTAGTTTACTGTCGCGACCACTAAGTAATCGGCGATAGATGATACCCGGGGAGCTGCTTGTATGCGAAAATTGTCAAACTAATTCATTCGTGGTTTTCACAACCGAAATCTATCACTGATTAGTTTCAATGTCTACGTAATCGTTAATTCTCCCAAATCAACCCCTGTGGTTTTGTTAGCGCCGAATATTTGAAGAGCTAGTTTGTCCATCTGATCCCACGGCCTGTTAATTTTTCAGATAACTGATCTTTCCGATGACCTGCGTTTCCAAAGAAGGACCGGTATCTACTTGGATTGTTTCACTTGCAAGCACAAGTGGAAGGTCAACTGTTCAGATGTACCAACGGAACTGCCTTCTGAAGCGTTCTGCTCAACGTTCCAGGGGACGCTAGTGGAAGGATGCCAACGAGAATAAGGATACTTTGATTTGCTTATCGAAACTCGGAATTCTCGAACACTTACCTCTTTTCTGTCCATCAAGCTTGGAACTACTAACGAAGTTCGCAGTCGTTCGTTTTTCTTTATTCACCGAAGGTTGTTGTAATTTCTCACGCGGCTAGTCAGCTGAAATTTCAAGAATTTGTGCATCTCAATTAACGTGGCATCCGGAGTTGCAGATCCCATGACATCTGAAAAAAACAATTTACGTCGAATGTATCCATCGCTTGTGATATTCACGCAGTCTGGATTCCTGCGTGACGTCTGTGGCTGTGTGCTGTGTGCAACTCTGATCCACTCCCAATATTGGTTCCGATTCTGGACGTTTGGGTGTGACAAGAACAATGTCGAAGACGCGGAATGGAAATCCGAATTGATTGATTTCTAGTGCGGATGAGAACCAAATAGCCGGCAACCAAACCAAATGACCTCGTGGAAACGCGGGTGAATCACCGTCCACATTCCACTTAATTTCAAGGGTCCAGGGGTATAAATTTGTCTTGGTTTCTAATACGACGGATACATCAACGCATCGAACTAATGGGATTTTGCTTCCACATCGATCGAGTAGTCGATATTAGTTTGTATTGGTTCGATTGGTCATTAGTACATCTGTAGGAATTATTCTTAGGGCACATATTGGACATAATCCGCCAAACCCATGCTCAGCACTGCAGCTGCTGTGCTTTAGAAGGTAGTCGCTTTAAAACCAAATAAAGCGGTCGTTGTGGGATAAAATATACAAATAAACGTACATGGTATTGAGGATGCGCCTATCCCGCGCAACAGTCATGTTTGGCGGTCATTTAAATGCTGGGACACACGTGGTCCATCCGCGGTAACGGGTTCCGTTGTAAAATCCTTCGAGTGATAACCGGTTACGCTCACTTTTAAATGCATCAGGCCGATAAAATGAAATTTTGGCATTGCGAAGTCGTAACATCTAGGTAAAATGCACTATAGAATATGTTCCATCTTCGATCAATCTGGATTTTAGGTACATGGTTATTTATAATGCTAATGCCGGGCTATTTATAGACTAATGACAACAAAATCAATGCACTATATATCTCTAATTGTTATGAAAGCGTTGCGTCAGTGGCATATAAGCAGAAAGTCTCTGAAATGCATTCACTTGTAAGGGCCAAAGTATTTAACATTGTTAGTAGTAAAGGGTTGTTGGTATTATATTAAATGGACGATTTGCACAAAAACAACGGCAGATGTTCCAAAGCATATATTTGTTCCTAAGTCTCTCTCTCTCTATATATATATCCATATATATATATATATATTTGTACTCTTGTACATGAATGTCTGTGCATCAGTGGGTAAATGGGTATTCCCAAATGAATGCACATACAGACCTATGACTATAGTATTTTTAGTATCCAGTACTGAGATTCTAAAATGTTTAGATTTATAAATACTCATGCAATATATCGTATCTTCAGTCGGTACAGTTATCTTAACCGCACTTTGACCCGGATGGAGGGACACACGCCCTTTTGAACTGTTATCTCGATGGCTACCACTACCAGCCATTGAAGTGTAGGCCCCAAACACATGCACTAACACGGTGTAGTTTGCACACGGCTGATTGCAGTCTATCCCCCGAACGTAACGCATAAATGATGGCGTCGGTTGCTGGTGCTGACAAACCGTTATCGGACACATCTAAGTCAAACAAAGATAAATGGCGGCTGGCGGAATGATGAAAGATTTCCTACTGTCGTGCAACCATTCGCATAGCCAAAAAACGCTAAACTGCAACCGTGAAAAGAGACTCAAGTATCAGCAGCCCTCACAAATGGAATAACAAACGATGGAACTAAGCCTTATGGGAATTGGCGCTCGCAATCAAATTGTGAGGTTTTCAAATAGGGCCGTTTCCACGTGCTCGTTTGCGTGCCACCGGTCCATCGGTTGCCTCCGTGCACGCGTTGTCCATATATTGTTCGTCGCAGGTCACCGACTGCCTGTGCCTTAGTCTTCTCTCTGTTCCGGTTCTTAGGCGGCAGCCATGACAGCAGTAGAACTATGAAGCTATTGCCTAGTGACGATATAAACTGTAGTCCAAGTTCGCGGTCCCGGTATATACTTGCTGTCCCCCGTCTGGCGGTGAACACAAACGTAGACATCATTTTCCAAGTAGTTACCACACTGGAAGTGGGTCTACCGTTCGCAGAAGTCGCATTCCACTCACTCCACTATCGCTCAAAACCATGTATGGGTGTTTTATTCGGCAAACACTGCATTTGTTCCGTTGAATTGAGGAATCCTAAAACACGGGGATTCTGCATCTCTTCTTCTTCACTATATGAAAGGTAACTGCTGCCTTGGTGCCGTAATTTCGGAAAATAACCAGTTCTAAGAGCACGCCGACGACCTCCATATCTGCGCTGTCGGTTGCCATGGCGGCTACAGATGAGTTCCGTCTTGAAAATGTGCGCATTGTGTTGTGTTTGTGAATGTACTTCAGGTGGGTCCAGTCGGTCTATGCTTTACCTTGACACTTAATTCTCGCAAGAACTCGTTGACTTCGACATCACTATCTGTGTCCGGCCACATATTCGCTTTCCTGTCCTGTCCAAAATACGTTATATCGTTCCCGGAACCCATAAACTTGTCCATGTTACGTAGTTGCCACAACAAACGATGGAATAGGTAGTCATCTATACTATTTGACAGGAACAGCATGTCTGCCAAAGGTATCCTATCATTTGCAGTGCAGGTTATATGGTCTTTCCCAATCGCAGACGTTTGTTGAGGAGACGGCAAACACTGACTCACACGCCCACCATCATAACCCCAGGGGTGACTTACCTGATAAACTTACCCATAACATGTAGCTACATGGTAACAGCTATTGCTTTTGGAAGAGTCATTTGCAACAGGGTTCGGACCTCATCAATACAAATGCATCACATGACCGAGAACATTCTACCTCCTAAACTTATCCATTGCTTAGTAGGTACATTAATCGATGCACGGTTAGATGCTTTTCAACAGCACACCACACACAATTTCTAATCGCCCGCGAAACAAAAACACGTACATTCCAATACCACCGGGTGGCATATAAGTGTCTATGAATTCCTTGATCATACCCCTAAGCGTCCCTTCATCTACTTCCATCAGGGGATTCACTAACCTAGAAAAAACCACCACCTTATGAAGAGATCCAATTTCAAACCGGGGTTTTCTACCTTCACCCTGTTTGTCGTAAATATACAAAAAATTTGTGAGCGGCATTGTAATTCGCCCAGATGTCCACACTCAGGAACCAAACAAGGGGAGGATAGGTCATGGCCGCTGCGCAATGGGTGGCAATAGCGGTTTTGAACCCATTGAATTCGTTCCTCATTGACGCGAGCACTAAATTGCGTACGCGTTGGTGAATGTGCTTATTATCTGCGCGGGAGGACGCGATAAGCTGTCGCGGCGTCGGCGCATATTCATGAGGACGTGAAAACGACAAGACGTTATCCTTGTAAGGGCATAGGCTGCTTGCAAAGCGTTCAACTGCGCAAGGTTGAGCGACAATCGTCGTTTTCACGTTACACGTAGAGGGCGGCATATGTCTTGGAACTCATAGTGCGACTGTAACTTACGTCGCTTTCGTTAGGCAGCAGCGCGTAGTAAGGGAACGTCCCAATCAATTGTCATTCACCAGCATGGCGTGCCAGAGCATGCACCCATTGCAGTTAAGTTGGTGAGTAGCGTCAACTAATAGAACCACACAGTATCTGCCTACCAACTAGCAGATGCCGTGAGAGACGAAGAAAACATTTGACTATGCTATCCCCTTTTAGAAGCCGCAAAGTGCCATATCCGCACAATTCATCTTTCACGCGAACTAAGTCTTTAAGACCGTTCGTCAGCCTAAACCTGCCTCGAAGCCCATTGATGTCCGCTGACCGTAACCAGCCGGTTAAATGTCTCCTGAGCATGTCAACAAATCTCCTTAAGACTGATGAAAAAAACCTTCAATAAACCCATAATATAGGTGCCTCCCGATCGGGTGCATGCTTCCTATTGCATACATAATACCGCTACTGAGCAAAGTGCAAAGAATAATTGTGTTGGAGATGACATCCAACCAACTTAAACGGCTTTCCAACAGCATGAAACATGACAAATGCCGAATATCGGATATGGGAAATCTGAAATGAAAATCTAATTAGCACAATTTGTGGCTTACTACTGTCCAGGTCGATGTGTGTGTCGGTTGTCCAAGCAACAGAGTTTTGCACGATAAAAAGGACAAGAAAGACAAAGTGAACGGGGTTGTTCTCGGAGATTACGATGTGATATTTATAAAAAAACATATCAACATTTGCCATTGAAAATGTGAAAATCAATTTCAGACTCCGAAAGCTAACAATTACAAGAACGAACAAACCGGGAAAAAGTATGCGTATCGTCCGTAACCGCGCTAGCTGCATTCGCACGACCATCCGTGACAAACACGAGAGGGCAACTGTCATAAATTCCGATTTCCAAGCTATATATATATATATATATATATGGCATTGGTTTGTTCGCTGCCCAGTTCAGCGAACAAACCAACGCCATCCTGTTTAACCTGAGCTACGAGAAGGAACATCATACTCTAACCTGCTATCACATATATATATGCCAAACAGTTAGTCTCCGACAGCCATACTTCATTTTCCAGTAATTTCAAAAATGGGTTTATTTGTCAAAAGATAACGCATCAACCAAAAGTGAATCTCTCGTCAGTATCCTGAACCTGAGACTGGACAATACAGACGAATTCACGTTCTACAGTACCACTTGTTACGGTCATGAAGATCTTATTCGACCTGTCGTTCAAAGCAAAACAGTCAGACTGAGCGATAACCAACGATGTGCATCTAGTCTTTCCATCTTTCTCAAAAACGGTGCCCTGAACTGGAGGCGTAGCGTAATACAAGGGACCACTTACGTTACATCGTATTTGTACTTCTTTCAAACACAACGTCTGATCATTTGATTCCATGCAGTCACTCAGATTCATGGCAGTTCCCAGTCGAGGTACATTCGCAAGCAATGGAATACCCTCGTGTTTTAATTTTGTACTAAACCTGTAAACTGAAGTTTCACTTCACAGTGAATCTGAAGATCACTCTATCAGTCTCTATTCTGATCACTGTGTCGCTCAAAGGACCACCTGATGGTTCGCTGAGCTGCCCCTATCTTTACCACTTCCCGCTTTATTTCGGATTTGGGTTTAAGTTATTAGAATTCATGTTAGAAGTATTCGGAATTCGGCAATAACATCTCTCTCTCTCTCGTAAGATCTTGCAAGTGCACAACTGCTCACAGGTTTTAGGGTAATGCATGGATAATCAGTTAACCCTACAACACATATACAGAAGTGCACCCATCCAATTTGGGTCATGTGTCAGACATAATGCTACCAAGGTCGAACCAAGCAAGTTGAATGACATTTTCGGGTCATTTTGACATGAATCCAAATAATTGTGACAGGGTCCCAAAATAATGTGAGCAATGGTATAGTGTCGGTCTCATCGGCACACCAGATCTAATGTAGGTCAATCAGACCGCCACAAACCGGTTTGGGATACAGCACCCTACTTGATCCGTATGAACAAAAGTCACCTTCTAGTCTTTCAATTTTTCCAGTGAAAGTTATTTCGAGTATAAGATCAAGAAGTCCGAAATTGTGTAAGCAAACGGGTCTTAATTGCCGGGTGCATAGAACCACGCTACGAACGATCACATGTGATCACAATAAAGCTAGTCCCGGGAAAAAAGAACCACATGTGGTTAGGTTTGGAACTGGGGCAACAGTTCATGTGTGTGTGTGAGAGAGAGAGAGAGATAGCATGTTTATGTGTGTTCGCCATCATGAGTGTCGAAGTTAAAATGAATTTAAGTTTTGCTTACTGAAAGCCAACCAACAGCTAAATTACCTGCGACATCTCAGGCATGATTCTAGCCGACCAAGGGTTATCAGCATCAAAATGATGTAGTAAACACATCTCAGCTGTCTGATGTTTATTCTCGATATTGTTGGTCATCTAGTGAACGACTTCAAGGATCAGCTTAGCTAGCCACATGTTAACGTATTTAGGCCAACGTGTGCAGCTGCGAATCCTTGAGACGTGTCTTTTGACGCCCCAACGGAAATGGAAGTGTATTCGAATATTCGACTTCTGAAGAGGGGAAAAGCAGCCGGTCCCCAGGAGCTCCACCCAGTACTGTTTTCAAACTGGGCGAAGAAGCTCCGAGGAAATACCTTATTTCTTTGCTTCATGATATTTGGAACAAAAAGCGTATTCCGTTATCGAGAAGTGAGTCACTGATTGTACCCATCTTCAAGAAGGGTACACGGAGTGACTGCAGCAATCATCGTGGTTAGTTTCATTCCGATAGTTAATAAGGTGTTAGCTTCGATAATGCTGCTTCGTTTGACACCGATTCGCGAGAGTAATATCCGCTAACAACACGCCGAATTTCGTCCAGGTCGAGGTTGCATCGGCCAAATATTCACTCTTTGACAGATAGTCGAAACGCGCCACACGCACCGCCGCCCTACGATCGTAGTCTTCCTCGACTTGAAAGGTGCTTTCGACTCCATGGATCGGACAGCACTATTTTAGGGCTCTCGATTGGAAGAGAATGCCAACGAAGTTTGTAAACTTATATATATATATATATATAAAGTAGTGAGTAGTATCTGGATGAATGAACGAAATTTTCCCGGAAGCACACGACCGGTTTCGCGGTTGTTGTCGCTCGTCAGGTATGCGTACCCGGTGCTCCCTTGTCCAAACATCCACATACTTGTGCACTCCGAATTGGTATGTCTCACCATGATCGAATTTGTGGCATCAGGAGTGTGCATGGAAGCTATTCGTCGAAGAGTCCACAGAAGAACCACAACTGTGATGCGTTGATAATTCTTTGTCAGTTGGGCTGAGCCAACCTTAGGAACGAGGTTAGAATGCCCCAGAATATAAAAATGTATATATAGAAGTAGTGAGTAGTATCTGGATATATACATATATATATATATAATTTTGTTAGACTGCCGCTATCAGTTCATCAGTAGCTATCATCCACTTGACTGTATAAAGTCAATACTATTGACAATCAAAGCATACCCAGGCTACAAGATTTGCACAAAGCGTGCGTGTTTGAATCACTGGAGATGGACCCAAGCTATAAAATTTTGCTCTTAACAACCCAAAGTTTTAACTACGGAGAACTTTCACGTGATATACCTTGACGCTACACCAGGGTCAAACAGAAATGTTGTTGTTTCCGGTTCACATGATCATGACAAAAGCCAAGGTCGTCTGACCTGTCGCCAGATTGGGGGAAGCAAGAAGTCATTCTAAAATGACGGAACGTGATCAGATGAGTAGATCAGCTGAAATACACGTGCGTTCATCAACGACTCAGGTGACGGGTGGGTGACCGCACACAGGTGATCCAGTCCAATAAAAATTTAGTCCATGTTTGAAGAATCATATGATCGGGCTAGCTGACTCTTCTACACAACATCGTCAATGATCACTGTTTACCTGGAACTATTGATTCGCGTCGTTTGGATACCGTAGAGCTCAAATATCCAAACAATTCCCCGAATTAGCAATCACGTGTCTGAAATCCACTGGTCAATCCACGGTGGTTCAACGAATTCAAAGTGGGTGAGTTTTGCAACGATCGGATCAACCAACGGAAGAAATAATTCGGAATAGAATGACCAGAGTAAAAAGATGCACGGTGAAAACCAATTGTGAATTATTAGATTGCGAATACAAGGTGGTCCGTTGATCATGGATGACGTGTAGACGAACCCATCGAGTTTCAGGTACCCTAGTTGCGACTGACAGTTCTCGGTAATGCGCAGTATCTCAGCACTTATTTTGGCGCAACTAATGTCACACCTTGTCACACATAAAACAAGTGACGCAAATATGGTAAGCATGCGATCAAATTGAAATTCCTGATAAGGTTTAGAAAAGGGTTCAACTGAGTGTAAAAATGTTTCCAAAACTTGCGCGAAAGATTCATTTATTTTTCAGTGGCACATATTTTGCGGATGATTGCGAAACAATGGAGCATTATCGTGACTTTTGTCAAAAAAGGAAGACCATGCCGTAGATAAAGTAAATGCCCTGTGTGTGTGTGTGTGCGCGCGTGTGTGTCAAGTCCCGATTAAGTAGTATGAATGATATGGCTGGGCTTGAATTCGAACAGAATTCCACTGGTCCGGGACAAACGAATTCGGCACGTCTATTCCGTGCTTACCTGTACGCTAATTCTGGAAAATTTGAAGTAGTACTCGTTCAGTTCTGTTTGCGGCTTGCAGGTGATTATTGAGTATACCCCAGATTTTACTATACGGCGCGAAACAGGGGATAAGAAAAGCGCATTACGATTAAACTTTTCGGAAATGAAACAAAATAATTACAAATTACTTCACATATCCACGACTGAGTGATCTATTTTCTTCGTGGCAAAATGACACACAATATTTCCGAGCGAACGAAAAAGTGACTCGAACGAGCGATATGAAAGTGGAATAGTGAAAACAAAAACTGCAAATGATTAGTTAGCTGATTAACAATACGGAACAAATGTGACCAACAAAAGTTTGGCCATTTATTCAACCGTTTCAAAATAATCCGGGTTTGAGCACCAGGAAGAATTTGGTGAATACTTGGTATCATTATTCCTAATATCGGTGATGGTAATGACGTTGTCTGACGCATCGGAGGAAAACAGCGATACAGGATTTTCGTGATGAGCACGACTTTAGTAACGGAGCTATTCATTAGTGAAAAAAGTAATTTCATGAAATAATTTACTATTTGATATCATCGCTCAACTCACCACGAAGAAACCATGGAAGCACTGTACAACTGTTTCATCCAGCTTGTTAGGAATCATCATCAGAAGTGCATATCCACCGCGCCCGAACTGGCACGCAAACCCGAACAAGGACGAACGATTGTGAGTCGAACGCCTTAGCCATTACGCTACCGGGCAGGCTTTGAACGGTTTGTTCAACTTCACCACATGATGTTGCACCTATCCGTCACTGATTTGCACGGTTACTGTCCGTTAGCTCACAGCGATCGACCCCTACTCATAGAAGACTTCTCTGCAGGTAGCCTAAGTACGACCAAGGCTTTGGATATGACCTACACAGCTTGATTATTTACTTGATACATTTTAGTAGTAGGAGATTGAATGTTTTCATGAAATAATTCACCATGTGATATGATCGGTCAACTGACCATAAAGAAACGATGGAAGCACTGTACAGCTGTTTGATCCAGCTTGTTACGAATCATCATGAGCAGTGCATATCGACCGCGCCCGAACTGGCACGCGAACCCGAACAAGGACGAACGATTGTGAGTCGAACGCCTTAGCCATTACGCTACCGGGCAGGCTTTGAACGGTTTGTTCAACTTCACCACATGATGTTGCACCTATCCGTGACTGATTTGCACGGTTACTGTCCGTTAGCTCACAGCGATCGACCCCTACTCATAGATGACTTCTCTGCAGGTAGCCTAAGTACGACCAAGGCTTTGGATATGACCTACACAGCTTGATTATTTACTTGATACATTTTAGTAGTAGGAGATTGAATGTTTTCATGAAATAATTCACCATGTGATATGATCGGTCAACTGACCATAAAGAAACGATGGAAGCACTGTACAGCTGTTTGATCCAGCTTGTTACGAATCATCATGAGCAGTGCATATCGACCGCGCCCGAACTGGCACGCGAACCCGAACAAGGACGAACGATTGTGAGTCGAACGCCTTAGCCATTACGCTACCGGGCAGGCTTTGAACGGTTTGTTCAACTTCACCACATGATGTTGCACCTATCCGTGACTGATTTGCACGGTTACTGTCCGTTAGCTCATAGCGATCGACCCCTACTCATAGATGACTTCTCTGCAGGTAGCCTAAGTACGACCAAGGCTTTGGATATGACCTACACAGCTTGATTATTTACTTGATACATTTTAGTAGTAGGAGATTGAATGTTTTCATGAAATAATTCACCATGTGATATGATCGGTCAACTGACCATAAAGAAACGATGGAAGCACTGTACAGCTGTTTGATCCAGCTTGTTACGAATCATCATGAGCAGTGCATATCGACCGCGCCCGAACTGGCACGCGAACCCGAACAAGGACGAACGATTGTGAGTCGAACGCCTTAGCCATTACGCTACCGGGCAGGCTTTGAACGGTTTGTTCAACTTCACCACATGATGTTGCACCTATCCGTGACTGATTTGCACGGTTACTGTCCGTTAGCTCACAGCGATCGACCCCTACTCATAGATGACTTTTCTGCAGGTAGCCTAAGTACGACCAAGGCTTTGGATATGACCTACACAGCTTGATTATTTACTTGATACATTTTAGTAGTAGGAGATTGAATGTTTTCATGAAATAATTCACCATGTGATATGATCGGTCAACTGACCATAAAGAAACGATGGAAGCACTGTACAGCTGTTTGATCCAGCTTGTTACGAATCATCATGAGCAGTGCATATCGACCGCGCCCGAACTGGCACGCGAACCCGAACAAGGACGAACGATTGTGAGTCGAACGCCTTAGCCATTACGCTACCGGGCAGGCTTTGAACGGTTTGTTCAACTTCACCACATGATGTTGCACCTATCCGTGACTGATTTGCACGGTTACTGTCCGTTAGCTCACAGCGATCGACCCCTACTCATAGATGACTTCTCTGCAGGTAGCCTAAGTACGACCAAGGCTTTGGATATGACCTACACAGCTTGATTNCCTGTCTCTTATACACATCTAGATGTGTATAAGAGACAGATGTATGTATGTATGTATGTATGTATGTATGTATGTATGTATGTATGTATGTATATATGTATGTATGTTTTCCCGTCTATCAATTTATCTGTACATATTTCTACCTATTTATCCCTCTGTCTGTCTCTCATCACCTTGCTCCTGGACAATACCTATCAGGCAAAGCAGTTCGAGCGCACAACAAAGAAGAGATCATTGAGCACTTGTGCCCGAAAATTGTGGACCGTGCCAATAACCTTGGGCATTGCCACCGTCGTTGGAGTCATCGTGATCCTCACCCTGACCCTAATTTGATACCATGAACCACCAGTCAGTTTGGACCCGCTCCGGGCAAACATTCAATTCAACGGAACCAAATGTGTAAATCTGTCCTCGAATCAGTTGTTCGTCTCAACAGAAACAGTGTTCTATTCTGGACAAACTCCAAGACAGAACAATTCCCACTTCAAACACGCTTTCATTATCCTGTGAACCAAAAAACACCTATCCTTCTAAAACCTCCCTAACCGAACTGAGATCATCTCGAGTAGATTTTACCGCGTACTGAAAGCCAATGATGGGGACAATTGGTTTTTGACGTTCTGTACTACTGCTCCGGATTGACATCTCACCAGATTTTATTAGGCGCATTCACTTTCTAACGACTTTTTCTTCCAAGTTTAGTCCAGCTGATCAACTTGGACTGAACACGCGTGAAATCTTAGCCGCTGTGATACGGGCTGGTGCACCGCAATTTTGTATAACAAGCTCGTGAAATTTATGAACAACTAGAGCTAATTGTTTCACATCTTCTGAAGTAAATGTTTTGACAAATGAAGAATGAGACAAAGGTCATTTTTGGAGCCAATCCCTGCAGTGATCAAAGCAGTTAGAATGATATTATAAAATGAGCAAAACTTATTGAAGTCATTTTCAAGCTGCGATGTACTCTACAGTTGGACGAAACACAGGCAGGTTATCCAAAACGAGCTTTGACAGTCTATGCGACTGATGGTACTAGATTTGCAGAAATTGATAACTGTCTGT
Organism: Fasciolopsis buskii; assembly: GCA_008360955.1. Classification (NCBI taxonomy): domain Eukaryota; kingdom Metazoa; phylum Platyhelminthes; class Trematoda; order Plagiorchiida; family Fasciolidae; genus Fasciolopsis; species Fasciolopsis buskii. Next base: position 151,780 of record LUCM01005644.1, on the reverse strand, counting down.
AAGGAAGGAAAGAAGAAATAATCTGGGCCAAAAGCAATACTGGGGTACCTTCACAGTTGGTGCTCGCCGAAATGACTTGGAAAAAGCTATCAAATAATCCACCGGAAGAAGTGGTTTCACATACTGAAAGTGACGTGATAACGTGAATTTCATACAGTATCAATGCCCTTTGGATTTCGTACGTCTGTTAGTCCCGCTAACGATCGACTGAAACCAGGATATATACTATTAGCATCCAAACCGTTCAATTTTGTTCCTTTTGGATACCCGTTTTGCGCCTAAATCTGATAGAGCTCTTTCATTGGTTACGAGTAGTTGTGGGATGCTGGACCGAGCCAAACAAACCATGATCAATACACAGTCGTAGATGTAACCCAATCTTGCCAAACAGCGAACAAGTGTAGAGTACACGATCACAGTGAGATCGTGTCATCCCACTGAACACCAGCAGACAGCCGACATAGTGGCATGACCAGAGAGCAAGAGTGCGAATCTGTAAAAGTAAGGCCATATCATGAACTGAGCCAACCAATCAAGATGAGCTGTCCGGATTGGACAAAGATGTCATGAACTAAATCACGTGGATGCATCGAACACGGACCAATGAAAGCTCTACCCGGACAACTGATGAAATGATGGCAGTCGCACATATGCAAACAAAGCAATTTATAAATGTGATGAGTTTACTTCATAGATAAGAATCTCTGTTTGGCAGTGGACTCGGGTTGTTGTCATCTGGGTTAGTGGGAATGGACGGTAACGATCTAGAAATAGGACCGACCTACCAAAGAGCAGTAATCGGAACAGAGAAACACTGAGACTCGACAACTACATAGAAAAAAAAGGATTTCAAATGCAAGAAAGCCGCTAATTTCAGCACTGTTGTCTCCGACCATCACTTGGATGGGTATCTAGCAGATCCCGATCCAGTAGTCTCCTTCCACCTACACAAACAAGACCATAGATTTCGGTTTTCACACATCTTTGCCAATGTAACCTTCTGGCTACCCTCAGCCATCTTTCAAACGTAAAGTGCCCCGGAGAACCAGGTACAACGGGATGGACGCATTCCATGGGCATGTGCGAGATACGTGACAACCACCGTAAGCTATTCAGATAAAGTGGCAGTTCTAAATATTGAACTATACGACCCAGTACGTCAAGTCTAACCCCAAAGCTATTGACTAAATTCTCTCCCTATATTCTGCTAATGTCTGCAAAAGTCTTTGTACGTTTGTTATCAACAGCCATGATTCTTAGCCGCGTATAAAGACAGACTTTACTGGCTGTGTAAACTCAACCTTTAATTGATAAGCGGATGCCATTCTATCATCACAGATGCCTCGATTTCGTGAACGTCAATGATTTTTCAGCTTGCGCGGGGACACTTTGTTCGATATACGCGACCATCAGATAAAGTACAGTATCAAAAGCAATTATCATATAATGTTATGCCTTCACTTGAGCAACGCGCATTCGATAGCTTATCCAATTGCCCGATCTGCGCGACGGGCTGAAAATCACCAATTTTACATCCATTTTTGTTTGATGCAGACACGTAACTGAGTTTTCTGTTGAGTCCAACTTTGCTTTCCCATCAAAAAAGACGGGAGAATTATAAATCGCTTTGTGTCTATTTAGATAAATTGGAACATAAACTGAGGACAAAGTTCAGCAAAGAATCAGTGCGGTATCGAATGCAAATACGTGAACTAATATTACTCGAAACGTGACCGAAAGGTTGGCCAACTATACGTTTTACGAACACAGATGTGATGTAATATTCAGACTTTATCAATGCTTTTTTGCTTTGAAATAACAGTACGGGTGTATCACCGACGAATTTCCTGTATACGTTAACCAATTGCAGATTTCTCATCATTCATGAGCCAACGACGATAAATGTAAACCAGTGGGAATCTTTAAAAGCTAGTGATGATCATCGTGGCATGTTGTCTGCCTGCCCCTTGTTATTGCTGGTAGGCGAGAGCGATACGTCAAATGATTTTGAAAATCGGTTGTCCCCTGAGTTCAGTTTCCTAAGGGCTTCTGATCGCTGAATTAGGCATTTTGATTGCAAACGTTCTGGGGTTCACCATGTCATTTTGAACAGGGATATGTTTCTCATTTCACTGTCAAGCCAGGCCATCCTATGATGAACACGAAATCCTACTAGTAAATATTGGTAGTAATAATATTATAACATTACATTACAAAGCAGAAACTTAGTTGAATTTGCGTATTGACACTCATATGAGGTAATCAAGGCAACGTGGGGAACAGAGTCGACTTAATTGTTGGTGGCGTTATGATTCACTCATTAAACAACAAAAATATAGATTTCTTTAGTCCCATAATGATTGGAATAGTGGTGTTTCTATGAATAATAATCCATTAATAGACTAATAATTGCTTGTAACTTGAAACACTCCGCCAAAACGGCCATATTGCGAAGCTACGCACACACTAGAAGTGTAAATTTGTATTTGAATAGGCACAATCGTGATGGTTAAACGGACAGAATTGTGGCTGGTTGGAATTCTGCCACGGCCAAGTCACTTCCTTGGTCGGGAACCGTCCAATGATGGCAGCCTATTTTAGTTGTATTTAATGTAAAGTAGATAAAAAGACCAGAAGACCAGTTATTTGATTTGATCATCCCATTCATCATAGTTTGTCACATGGAATACCGAATACGACAACAGTAGACCTTGTCACATCAAAAGTAACTCATTCGAAATCCAATAGGGTTTCATCGAGTACGTTCGAGTTGCCATCCGTTAGGTCAAATTGCGATTTTGTTTGGAATGATGATAGGAATGTAGTATGAAGTTGTTCGCAGTATTATTTGTGCATCTTTCATATGAATTTACAATATCACTGAATAGGAAATCAATGGAATGAGTAGAAACTAACAATCGGTCATCAGCTAGCGCACTTGGTCGTAAATACTCCAACAGGTTGTTTACTGAGAGCGTTGTATGAAGCTGACGGCTGTACAGATGCTTTCGAACAGGATCAAACTACGTCAGTTTACTCGGGGATGGGTGCCTTGTGCTCCGAGTTGACTACTTATGGTGAAAACCACTCGAAATGCTTGCAACAGACGGCCGGCCTCAAGTAGCTTCTTCTGGCGAACCCCAATACGCTAACTTCTCGTTGCGGTGTTGCCACAGCGATGGGACGACCGAGGCCAATTCGTGGCCTGCCGCGGTGGGATGACTGCTCTTTGTCGGTCATTCTAGAGGTGGTTACATCCTTACGCTAGACCAACCACATTCGGGTGGCAGAATATGCGACTCTGTGCTCACGAGGCCCTGTGACAAAGGTTTGTACCGAGAGTATCGACGCTTTGCCGTCCCATACCTTTTGAAAGGCTTGTGAACTGAGCAACCTGTCACCGGCTCACAGTGGGCTATAGGCGTCTCAGATCATCCTACGCCATGGTAAGTAAAGCAGTTTGGTTAGGGGCTTAAGGCGGATCCCCTAAGTCAGCCTTCGTATTTCGGCTTCGGCAATCTGTTAGAGTACAGAGCACTGACGCCATGTGAATCACAATGTGCAACCAAGCATGCGAAGCTCGGGTAGGAACAAAGTAGATAATTCACGGTGTGCCAAGATAAGCGAAACTGTCTGAAACTGGAACAGGATACTCCAACGTAAACGAACACAGACGCTGACTTGACTTGCCTACACCACACGAGTTCCAACTCAGCCAAGGTTGCCTCATCATATGCAAACCCAACAATGCCTAGTTGAATCTGAAGGACCTGAGTGATTGTAGATTTGGTTGGGCCTCAAAAACTATGACATCAAGTGTCACCTGGTCAGGCAAGCGAGCTGCATTCAGCTGTGGTCATCACGACCACTGGTGATCGCACGAATGGAGGTTCTCGCCCAGACTGGGATGCAACCGGATGAGGTAAGGTGAACTGAGCCAGTCCAGCACATATATATATATATATATATATATATATACATTTATATGCATATACACATACGTAATCATCTTCCACATGGTCACATACCACATTCTAAATATGCAAAAATACGATGGAATCAATGTTCAATGTATTGAGTGATAATAAATTGCCACATCTTCCAGTCTTTTAATAATTTCTGACTGTTGCCCCGTAGACCATGATTACTGTTCCCCAGGCCTTGGCCATTGTCTACTTGTTACGGGTTAGTTTTAGCACCCATGACCAGGATCACTGGAAGCACACATGCCTTGGATAAAACTTCCCCGAATGTGGAAGTCCTTCATGGGTTATCTGGTCACGTTATGAGGTCGCGTTATCAGGTCGCACAATTCACATGGGGTGTACGTGTTCTCGATGTACGTTGTTCTACAATATACATCGATTCGAACTCCGATCACGGTTTGGTAAAAACGACTCGAGGTTATTGACCGATGACCGGCAGCCACTTAATGATAGTCAGAAGTTAACTAAATGAGAAAAAGATTTGTAGCTGATCGTGAATGATATAATGTTAATAAAACAGCGTTGTTGGTAGACGTAATGCGCCAAAGTTTCGACTACCGTGGGTAGTCTTTCTCAAGGCAGATTTTACAATGAATTTTGATTGTAAAACTGACTGACTAAAACGTGGATGTAATGCAGGCTTTTCGTGCTCTATATAAGATCCGGGTTCACCAGTCTAGCTGGAGACAGTGTCTTGTCTTGAGCACAGCGGAAGTTGTCGCGATCCGTTCTTACAATCCTCGACTGTGTGCTCAAAAACAATGTGTGGTCGCCCTTCAACTCCCTTAGCTCACCCTCCGTCCCAATGCGAAACCTAGACTACAAAACAATCAATACAACACGTTCTTCTGTATTTGGGTTATGCTTGTAACGCCACAAATTCCTTCTCTACCTGTATTTTTTTATCTGACTAACCCAATCCGTCCTAAAAGTCCTTCCTAATATATTGTCATATAATGGTATGAGTACGAATCATTGAAAACGAGCTTGTTCGCCAACATTTTCACACACTTGAAACAATCCAAGAATCCAGCTGTACTGGAAGAGCTTAATAAGTGCATTAAGTTCTGTACAAAACTGGTGCTGGCTAGAATTCACACTCAATTTTTGGAAGACTGTTTACCAAATCTACTTTCCCATAGCAATAGCATACTGTGTTAAGAAGAAACCGGATATGTATTACCAACAAGTCATTTGAAAGACAAGCTTTTAACGAACAAGCATCGTTCCTGGACGTGTAGAAGATCAGGGTGTTTCTTATCTGAACGTGTGACAAAACAGGATTTCCCAGATTGAAAAGGAATCATTCGTGAGTATTTTTGTGGGAAGCTTCTGGTAATAGTTATTGTGTTGTTAGATGATTAATCGAGTGATTGGTTGTCTGAATGTCTCAATGTAGGAGGATATGAAGTTGAGGGACCCAGAAAATCTCCTACAACAAACGTGGGCAAATGACGCGAGAAGCATAAGGCACGGACTCCGCCAACATAATTTCAGCAGAAAATATTTGATACTAACTGTTTTGATATCATTTTATTGCTAAGAATGCGACCCTTTGCCGTAGCATCAGAGTCAGTATCACGAGTTCGAGCTTAGAAAGTGCAAATTACTTTTAATCTAATTTACGAGAAGCGTTTGAATCCTTTGCCGCCAATTGCAAGGATATAAACGGACCCAACATCACAACTTCCGCGCAACCGCCAAGCAGCTCATGCCGTTCAGTGTTAGTGGAAAGTCACTGTAAAAAAGCCAGAACAGCTCAATATCGAAATCTAGATATCGTCATCATGATTACTGCTGTTCCCCGTAAAGTGGCAAAGCGAATCCCATTGACGCTTCCCTTTCGCACATTGTTACTAGTCGTTTTGGAAAGAAAAAATATACACAGGCGTACAAGCAATGTACCTACAGTGGCGGGAAAAGAACAGAACGCGGTAGCAAACGACACACGGAATGCATGGCTTAACTGTACAAACGCATATTTTTCAATCATTGTGATCTGACAGAAACGATAACATGATTGCCACTGTTCACGGTTTGCCGTCAAATTCTTCAGTACCTCCAGTCAACTGGTTGACGAGTCTTTTGTTCCCTAACCACTGCGATATGATGTACTGTGTTTAGCTAAGTTTGCCGTATATTTTCTCATTCCACGCTGCCAAGTTATCTGTTGTACTCCGCGTGACTTCTACGTTTCCTTAGAGGAAACCGGAAACAAGATGGACTAGTGTTTATCATATTCAACTCTTTCCCCAACCAACGAACTCTGCTAAACTCGATACGTTATGAAAAAAATATCACATGAACAAGTACCCACTAGTGGATTTCCAGTCCTTCGCGTTGCTCAATGGGTCATTCGACCTAATTCCTGCAGCGCTATGTAACGGTGTATTTAGGTGAAATACCAGGCTGCCAACACAACTGATTCAGTCCAGCGTACGTGTATACACACCTACCACTTTGCTACCATTCTTAGTCAAGTATCTCTCGAGGTAACTGAAACGGTTAACAATGGTTAGTTGCTTCCCTTCAAGTATCAACTTCGATATTACTGTCGTCCAGGTTTGCAACAACACCTCACAGTTCGAAGATACGATGGACATGTCAGATGGAGTTACACCAGTCGCGAGTTTGTCGAGTACACGTTTATCATGTCCCACAGATCCGAGGAAGCACACGACGTAGTCAATGTTATTTAGCCCATAGAGTTTTCAGTTATTTGGCCGTTATGTTGCGTAACTCGACTGACGACGAAGTCGAACACCGCTGGTTGTTGAGATTGCACTTGATACTATTTTGACCACCAACCTTGTGTGTGTGTGTATGTGACGCGTTTTAATCAAGTGACGGCGACTGAATACCTGGTAGATCCAACCTTAACCTGGATGAAATCCGGCTTGCCGTACGCCCACAGAACTGCCGCGAATCGGTAACTATCGGAAGTAAACTGATTCCACAATGATTGCAGCAATCACCGTTTGTTTTCTTCTTGATTCAGTCCACGAGAAAATACGCTCCTCGTTCAATCTGTCACTGACCAAGGAATTAGGTGCTTTCACCAGCCAATCTCTGTACAATGAGAACACGCACGAACGCCAAATGTTCAAGGTCACTTCGTTTCAATGCAATGAGTCATACAGAAGTGAAGCGCGATCAAGGTCGGAAGAACAAAACTGATTCGCAAACCACTCTGGCATCAATTAAGCAATTGTATGGCTTTTTGAAATTAAGTCGACTGTTAACCAGAGAACAAATGCGGGATCAGCTAAACGCCCTAGCTCGTGGACGGACTGAAACGTGTCCGATTTTCTTGGCGAGCTCAGAGATGGGGGGGCGTTGCTCGGACTAGAGACCAAAGAATAGACAATGTTCGGGCTAGAACGGGGACGATCGACAATTTTACTTTAACATGAGCAAGCCCGTATAAGTAGTTTGATTACAACAAAATAAAAAAATTTGCGTCGGCCGGCTAGAAGTGATTTTGATCCTTAATTGTGCTGAGCGGGATTTAACTTGAGTCAAGGCATCTGACTGAAGGTGCCAGAGTTAGCGATTGGGATTATTAGATTTTTAAACAATTGGCACCCGGTTTGAAAAAAAACTGGAGGGAGTTGGTTTGGATTGGACGATTTTTCCCCCTTCAGTAGTCGTATGTTCGAATCTCTTCCCAATTCCGCTCGGCGATCAAGTGCTCTCTCCCGAAGACTCATGACTGTTGACGTTGGAACAACCACATTAGCGCTCAGCCAGCTAAAGTGTTCAGTCGAGAGGTCCAGCCTTTATCGTTGACTATAAGTGGGTTCTCAATTTCAGTCGCGTACGATTTTACTGATCAAATTTGCTGATCACCAGTATCGTGCACTACTTTGCATAGTCATTGACGGTTAACTGAAAGAGCTTTCAGAATCCATGTCAAGACTCGTTCTTACTTGACTTTGTAGATTCTGTCATCTCGTATTCATCTCCTTCGTTGTTACGGGTCTGGCGTTTTCGCTCCGTTAGATCTAGCGACTTTTGAGAGATTCAGTGGACAACGGATAAAGGACCACAGACAAAATCTAATGCTATGTTCATTATCTTCTTCATTTGATCTCATTTCGTTGGAGTTCCTAGCTCGTCTGAGTTTAACCTCATAACTGGTGCAATCAGCCGAATCAAACCGAAGTTGAGCGGCTAATCAGATTTGCAGTTTACGTCAATGGCCATCGAGTTGCAGCGAAAATCACAAGGTCCAATTCTGCTTACATGGATTAGTGGGATACGCTACTTTGGATAGAACCGCGCCAACAGTAACCTAATGCCATATGATTGATCCCGCACAGATTACCTATGAATCAGAACCCTGTTCTCGCTGTGCCATGCAAAATATTTTTTTAAATTCGTGCTAGATTGTCAGAAATGATTGTCTGCACAAGAGTGTAGAAGTCTATATCCGTTATCCGTACACTGAACGGCCAAAGCGCAATGCCCACCTAAACAGATTTCCCATGCTCTGTGCATCGGGTTCATCTTCTATCACCAGAATGTCAGAGATTTTGCCTCCATGAATCGGAGTGGTGAGTTCATCATACAATATCCTTCTGGGAGTCAGTTCTACACTCTGGGGTAACAAGTAAGCTGCGCTTAACACGGCTGCCGTTTTGAAGGCCGACTGACCCTTGGTATCTTACGCTGCATAAACGACTGTTAGCCGGCATCCAGTCTAAAAGAGCCACTTTAGTTTTGCAAGATAAGACTATTTCTAGATGGCGCTAACCCGCAGCCCGAGCTGTTCCGTCGCCTTAGGTACGCATGAAACGTTTTCCTGAGAAAGCAAAAGTAGATAGTTGAATTACATTACTCACATTTTGAATTCGTATTTCACCGTCACAGCAGACATCAATCGCCGGGGTGTGCCTTGTAAGCGCCAGACGCACCTGCTGACTGATGGGACTGAGAGTGGATACATTGAATAGGCCGAGATTCGGAGACTGACAAGGTTTGGGATAATTTAAGCTACGAAAATGAAAACCATTTACGAAACCATCTGAAGATTGATCGTTGCAGGTATGGGAGATGTTATCGATGGAAGTACCATGGGCAGGCAAAACGGACAAAGAGAGACATTTGAGGGAAGAAGGTACTGATGGAATGAAAGAAACGGAACCCCGAGCATTGGTATGCTTATCATCACCGCTGGCTCCAATGGACAGCTCGATCCTGAATAGCATGATGAACGGCTGATATAGTACGGGACATAATGTAGTTTTACTATTCACAGGGGCTTTTGAACTAGTACCATAGAGGGGGGCACAAACATAACAAATGCGCAGGGTAATCGGCGCGGCAGAAGTAGCCCGAAGAAGCAAGGACGACCAAAAGACAAAGGTTGCGGTATCAACAAACAAGCTCAGCAGAGCCAGAGCGCAGATAGGCAGCATGACTCCCCCAAATGAGAGCCACAGTTCAAGACGTCACTGAGGACAATCGGTCTAACATGGCCAGAGGGAGGCCCAAAAGAACGGAAGCAAGAACGTTCCGCGTACGGTCAAATTGGCTCGGGAATGCTCAAATGGTCAGCACAAAATATCTCCCGTGAGCGAAATCCGGGGACTGTGACTTATTTCGCTGCGCAATAAACGTGTGGACCGCCAGCTTGTCTTCTTCCTATAGTACTACCATGGATCTCAACTGCTATGTAGGAAAAGAATTAGGGTTCTCAATAAAAGCTTTCAGTTCTAACAAGAACCTGTGCTCAAGGCAGCAGAGAGTAGCATGTGAATGGGAGGCTGCCTACTTGGGTTAATTTGCTTTCGCTCATTTTTCCGATTGAATTGTCAGTTCAAATTGACACCAAGTGAGATATACCAGGAGACTGGTTTATCAGGCTTCTATCGATTGATTTTCCAAGTATAATTAAGTCTTTGGCTTCAGTCATGTCCTTCTGCATAGTTCTTTGAGTCATGGAGTCATGCAAATGGTCACACCACGCCAATATACGGTCTGATTGTGGTTGATGTCAAGGGAGACAAAGAATGGTCACACCATTTAGCCACGTCGGTCAGGATTGGCAGAGGATCTAAGAACTGGTCAGTTTCTGGCTGAAGACCTGAAACTTAGGTTGATGAACAGTTTGAATATTAAAGGTTAATATCCCAAATGACAATGATTCCCCTACTCTGTTCCCCTGTAGGTGCACCCGAATAACGGGCAATCCCGAACACCTGGCGCACATTATTTTGGTCTTTCCAAAATTTTATTCGGTCGGTTGTTGTATGTAGTGCGGCCTTTGAATTGGTGTGAACGTTCCTATACTCATTGCCCATTAGATACCGATATGGGAATAGGAACCAGGACTGGAGTTACGGTACTCGATTTTGCGTGTTTTGAACAAAGGGTGGCAGATTCAATAAACAAAAAAGTTCCTTGTTTCAATTCCTTGTTTTTTTTTGGTTGTGAGTAGCGAAATATCGCATACAAGTCAAATTAATCCGTTCCCGGCCATAGTAAGGTGGGTTCAAAGTGGTTCTTACGAATTACACTCCATCTAACAATATGGTGTTTGCTGTCTTTGAAAAAATCGTATTCCGAGGTTCCCATCGATATCAAAATGTTTCTTTAAAGGATCATTTTACTTACCTATGTAGATGGAAACCCTACGAACACAAGATCATTTTAGTGTGAATAGTTTGTGTCGTTGGGTTTGTCATATTTTACTATTCTCTTAATATCGTTTATTAGCCTCGGACTGGACACGACTGAACATATTTCATCAGTTCGAACCCTTAGAACTAGGCAACGATTAGAGGATAAAAGCAACCCAGAACGAAGTTCGTCTTGTTTTGTTACACACTTGGGTTTATTTGTGAGTTGGTACCTTCAAATACGGGGAGCGTTAGCATGTCGAGTGTCCATTAGGGTATATTTATGGAATAGCAAAACCCCTTCCTTTATTAATCAAGCAACAGTATTCTTCAGTTTTCAGGAAGGGGGTCGCGGTCAGCAGAGGGCTGCTAGGTGAGGAAGTTGACCGGCGGTGGGAAGATTAAAGCCCAGGACCTTCACGTCCAAACGCCACGACTTTATCCGTTTGGCCACCGCCGGCCAAAGCAATAGACTAACGACGAGAAGACCTGGACATGGAAAGATCCTAGCACAATGGTTTAGTTTTGCGCAACAATTTAGTCGTAGTAGGTCACGACTTAAAAGTAACGATTGTTCAACACGGCAAAACTTGAGGTCCATTTGTCACTGTCATTCAGGTAGCTCATCTCCTAAAGATCATAATGTCACTTGGCTTAGTGCTGCAGACCCCATAGCCCGGATCTGAACGTCAGCCAATGCAGCAAGCAGATCAGCTCGATCGACAGGTAGCGCATCCGAAGGGATAAGGTAAGTGACAAACTATATTTTCCAATTCGCGTTCTTAAACATTCTGATTTCATGAGTACTACATTATTGACAGAAAAAAAGTTAACCACATCGACAAAAGTTTGAGTAGTAGCAGTTACCGTTTGAAGTAGAGTTACTTTCGTTCACCCAATCCGCCTAGAACTTAACGTGATTTTTCCAGGACAAACAACTGCATTATTTACACAATATCTCCCGTAATTTTACACCGGGTAACTTGTGAATACGCCGTCAGTTGTAAATAAAATCAAAATGAAAAATTCCTTAAAATTTACTGACAGAATTTGCTCGAATCCAAGACGGTTCATGAACGATTGTATCATCGGGGAATTATGCCCATGAAAATTTGCATTTTCATGCATGGTCTTTCATGAAGATTCTGAAAATTGTTACTTAGTCACTTACAAATGAATTATTTATGACAGTTATAAAGCAGATAAATTCCTCACTCAGGTTGAGAACCAAAATGAAGAATAGAAGACAAATGTACAAAATGCATAATTGTCTCACGATCTCGGATATCTGTCAGCTGATCGTGTAGATGCACTGATCATCCGCAACGGACACACTGCACGAACCAACGCTAACACCCAGAGGTGGTATTTACGTGAGAAATACAACAGGGAATTGTGGCACGTACACTAGGAACAGCGGCGAGTAAAGTATTCGTCTAAATGCACCAAGTAGGACGATTAAACATTCAGTCTGAAAGTTTAGTAATTGTCATCGTAAAACGACATGACAGTGTTTTTTCCTAACGTGAGTAATTTTGCTCCTGGGAATCAATTGTGAGTAGTAGATAGTATATTTCCACGAAAAATTCGCAAACTAGCACCCCAATAGTTCTTGTTCTACCGAATGATTTGTTGATCTCAAAATTTTAACGGAAAATTTTCATTGAGACCACCTTTTTTCTTTTCTGGTCTAATCTGGCCTTGTCATCTGGCTTTCTGTTAATTTGCTTTGATCCGTTAGCGTTCTTTAGAGTACAGGTGTGGAAAGCGTGCGACGAATGTACGGCTGCCCGGTTGTATGCTAGTTGCAAACGAGAACACAAGGTGACCGACGGTAAGATAATGTTTTTTACCACAAACAATGCACCATGCAAACGATGAATTATTTACAAAATGTTTCCGGCTGTTGATGGACGAGGTGTAGAAACGTCACCAATCCACGACTTCGTTGCAACCCAAGGTGGTCAGATACGTGTCGACAGATCGAATTCACGAGCCAGACTTATGTATTTGTTATCATAAGGCGCCAGTATGTGACTTTTCAGATAATAAAAAAATCTGAATTGTCAAAAATTAAACAAGGAAACATCAATTAGATCGACATAGGTCCACGGAATAACCGATAGTATCTTGTGCTTTTGCTGACATCACATTATCTTCCTCAGCACAAAAACGCATTTAAGAGCCTTTTGTCGTAGTTTAAGAGGAGCATACTTCACAGAACAAAAGCTTGATGTTGCATCTTTGAAATCAAATTCGACAGCGAACTCAGAGTTAATGGTTCTTAAGCTATTGAAAATCTCCTTGAATCATGACACGTGCCTTTCTTGAACGCTGGAGTTTACTTGTCAAACTACAGAAAATACTGTAGAACGGTGAGCTGATCGTTATCCGTTTTCACTTGGAATACTTGAAAATCTACAAATTACTAAGATTAAAAAATGCTCTAACATCGTTTTTTCATTTTGGGCACCGTAGACGCCTGAAACAGTGTCATGAATGTAGTAGCGAACTGTCAAGGTTGACCAACTCCACTTGCTCGGGGAATACAAACAGATTTTATTAGTCTAACCACTATGACATTGCGTGTGACTGATCACAACACTGCACACTCCCACTTATCCTAGAATCAATCAATCAGATGTACACAGAATGGGAGTCTAATACCATAGACGAAGGGTCAAACTGATACATCAACTACTTACTCTGCGCGAATATCACAGTTTGGTAAATGGGACTGAGGTAACTTATTATGAACTATAAACGATGCCTGGGCCACAGCGCAAACCAAAGCGGTATTGGCGGATGAGAAAAGTCAGTTTCTATCCGACTGACTTTCACGTCGTACCAAAGCTCGAGAGTAGCGAACTCGAACCAATTGTCCAATCCTGTAGGGCAGTTGGCGTTATGCGTTAGTTCTGATGATTTCCACAGCCGGTCTCAGGGGGGGGGGCTACGCGCGGGTGCCAAAATTGCAAGGCCCCATCTTGCTTTGGTCCAATGAGTCATGCAAAAGCGAAGCCCAATTCTATCCAGAAGAACAGGATTGACGGCCAAGCGGCGCTGACGTCAGTTGAGCAACACAGAGGCTTGAAGTTGGACCGACTGCAATCCTTCGGGCCAGGCACGGAGACGCCAGGCCCCCCAGGTCCGTAGACTGATTGACGGTGGTTCGACTTTGCGACCCACTCAGACGGGAGCAGGGGCGGCATTCGGCATGAGGATCAAAGGACAGACAATGGACCCGTTAGACGGGAGAAAAATCGACTCCATCCAGTTTGGGTTCACATAGACCATTTGAACATGGCAAATAAACGAGTAAAAGTCGGGCTGACGGGCCGGAGGCTATTTAGCCGTTCCCGTTTGACTAGGCGGAGCTGGGATTGAACCAGAATGGAAAAGATCGACCGAAAGGGCCAGACCTAACGACCGCAGTAAACGAGTGCTTAAAACACTTGGTGGTACTAGTGCGAGATTAACTGTCAAAATAACAGACTTGGGGACTGTATCGACGATCCAACTCGGCATAGGTTTGCATCATGGTTTCGGGGTTGTTCAGAGAATCTTTTGATGTCTAACTTTGTCAACCCAATACTGCCTTGGAGAAATCACCTGCCACGTTCGAGTAGCATACATTATCATCTACCATTAGAGCAGTCAAGTGCTGGGTGTTGTACGGGCGCAGATTTTACAACCTATCTAAAGAACGGGTTGCAGAAGTCACACACGCGACAGCCACAAGTTGGTCTGAGAGAAACAGGCCGGTAACCCCAGGTTTCGTCGAGTAATACGAGAGTTCCAGTAATATAAACTTCAAGTTCCGACGAAAAAACAATGAGGAATTTGGTATGTTAATTAATTAGATAACTTTAAAGTACGTTTGACCAATTGCTCTTCTGACTACAACTTTCAACTACAGACCTCGTACCATCCGGCCAATCTGACTCTCAGGTAACACCAGATTCAAGTTTCGATCCCACTAGACCGCATCAGCGGTGCATATGCTCCCTCGCACCATGTTTACATCGATCTCACACTACTCGTAAGTAATTGTGAAGTCTCCATGAACTCTGACGTAGGCTTACTATTTTTTAGCCTCGCTCTAGTGAACATTGGGATAGTTTTATGCAAGCAGTTCTACTTCACCGTTGTGGGATTCATTAGCATATACTGGAACTTGCTGATTGTAATTACTTTCTCCGGTAACAACAAGTGTTGTGTTCATGAAAGGAGCACGTTTTTCACGATTCAGTTATCGGCGTATGATTAGCTCGCAAAATATGCACACTTTGTGCTAGCGATTCAATTGGCACGAAAGGAACCGATACGAAATTGTACGACCGTTTTTCAGGCACAAAAAAAGTGAACAGGTACTGGATGGACATGTGACGTCAATCGCTTGACCGAGCTACTGGGCTGAGTTTTTGTGTGCGAATGACCTTGAACTACACGGGGAAAATCACTGCGATTGAACCAAACTGTTGTGTGTGTGTGTGTGTGTGTGTATGATTGATGGAATTTTACTGACAATACATTAGAAATAAGTGTTTTCGAGAATTTCTTAGATTGGCACAATAAGCCAGGGCTATAGTAAAAAAAACCCCACTTCTGTGTGTGTATTACGTAGGTGAATTCCTCTTCTGATATTATCTTCTCATTCAGGAGTTCAACGAATGACGGGAAGGGTTAGAGGTCTTGAGGAGCTTGCTGAAATCACCTTTTTGAGGGGGGGGGGGCGGCGGGGATTGTGCCTTATTACGAAAAAAAGCGTGACCTTCAGTTTTGGAAATGCTCCCGTGTTCATCAAAATGCGATAATATTGCTCATAGGCTAAGAAATCCCAGACTATTTTTGTAAAGTTTCACCATAAATGTATCGCTTGCGGATAAGAAGTTTGCTCCGAAATTCTACTGTACTTTACTTTTCTGCAAGTTTAAATGAAAATTTGAAATGATAAAACACTGCAATAAATGTCGACAACAAAAGGAATTAGATTTCATTCATCATAAACTGTTCCGGTTTGTTGTTTGTAGTCAACGAAACGAACGAATTAAGCACTTTGCGAGTCTGAAAATTCTTCTACTGTTTCATTGTTTCTCTGCATACATTTTTGGATTGTCTGTCTCTTTCAGTGCCATAGTAACCGGTCCCGATCGATTACGCCTGATTTTTTTCCATATACGCACTGTTGGTTTGGTAGCTTTTGGACTGAATTGATGTCTTTTGTCAGTTACCAAGAGCAGGATATGAAATAATGATGAAAAAATAGGCCCGTAGTTCGTCTTCGGTAAAAGGAAAAGTAAGAATATTTTTCCCATCAGATTTTCCTAGCGTCTTCCCGTTCCGTGATCCATCGACGTTTACTTGGTGGGGCAGACTTGTGCGAAGAAGAAGCAACGATATAAATTCCTCGTTCATCAAGATTCTGTTTCGAAGGAAATGTTTTTTTTTCACGACTAGATCAAATCTGCTGTTCAGAAAAACGAGAAGTCAACACAGCCCTGTCGAAGCGAAAACAACTGGCAAATAGTAGTGTTGTTTACTTTTGTTGGTAGATGACAATTCGCTATTGTGTGGCTCGTTATCGCATCGGACCACTGGGGATCTTAAATGGTTCTGCTTCTGTACCGTGCTTCGGGACAGCGATCTTCGATGGGTTCACATGACGGACCTGGAGAGTACAGGACCAGAAGAATCTGCGTGATCCAAAGCCCAGTAAGCGTACCGATTAGCATCAACGCTCACACCGAAACCAATATGATGCTTTACAAGATGGACGCTACATTCTTCTCTAAGTTTCAAGGTCACGATTACCATTCCCTCTCGCAGCCTGCAGTGGGTCTCAGTGATCGTGAGATTTGTCCCTTTCACTACGTCCATGCACCAGACATGTTACAGATGAGTAGTAATGCTTTCCATTATAGTTTCTCCGGTTGGATTATTATTTCATGGTAATTAAAACCACATCTCTTCCCAACTCTATCGTACCGTTTGTGGATATCCTCTTCTTCTATGCGATCACCTGTCCTTCGGTGAAGAAGATTGTTTCGAACTGTTTCAACCTGCAATCCGATTTCCGATTCCCGATTCCCTCAAATCATCGTCTGAGCTGACTAAGAACTGAATGAATAGCTCTTCCGACGCATCACATTGGCCGTTTACTTCGCACTAAAATGAAACTGGCAAATTTCTCGTTCGGTAAAAGAAACTCGGTTGATTTCTTGTTATTTTCAATCAATGATTTGAAAAAATAATCTAGAACGTTTTGTTGTTATTCTGTGCGATGCGATGCGGTTTACAAACATCGTGCTTCGAAAATGAGCCTTTATAATTTGGGTCGAACAAAATCTTTTTTTTGTTTCATAAAACCCATTCTATACATGTCCTCCGATTCTTTCATTGGTGGAATGGTGCTGTCTTATTTGTGAATTATTGGTTAATTAAACTATTAGAAGGAAAATCTATTGGAGCTTTCCCACTTTGGTTCGAATCCTGTCAGAGAGAGGTTCAATTAGTATTCGCAAATTCAACCCAACGAATTATCGTCACGACTTATTTCTATTTGTAATACTCATAAGAATAGACTTTTAGACTGATGCGTAAGAAGATACCGTTGAAAGGTGAGCAATTGTCCGAACGAAAACATATGTAAACACATTTATAGGCAAGCAAACAAATATGAACTCCCCTCAACTAATTTATACGACCCGAGAACGCTTTTGAACATCTGACCAAACTGAATGCAACGTGGCCATAAAAATATCCCTGTCAGTACGATCCGAAATGGTATTGTATTGTATTGTATGGACTTTTGCGTGCAATAAATAATGTCACATTTCCGTCAACGTGAATCAGCGATACCCGGGTTCAGCCACGATTCTTGTATGCAGATGACACACGTGAACATGGATCGGCGATTGAAGTATGAGGGACAGATTCGACATTTTCGTAAACAGGGAGCGAATATTGGTACTCGATAATGCCGGAATGGACATCTTGGCTGGGAGGGTGCATTTAAGAGCTGCATGTCAGCCAGGACGAGTGCCTCTTTCAGATGGATGTGAAGATCGTTGAGATGCAACAGTGCGTGATTCCAGTCCATGTTGAGAAAGGATACGGTTTTGAAAAATAAGTAATTCCAAGCAATTGTAGCGTCGAACGGAGAAAATAATGGATTCAAATACTCGACAAGAAAACAACGAAATAACGATGACGGAATTGTAGCGCAACCAGTTAAAGGGCGCGCTTGGCACTATTAAAGGTGGTAGCAAAGCTTTATATTCAATGATCAGTCTGTCCCTTAGAAGACTGAAGTTAAAGTCAAAGAGGAACGGTAGTGCGAACGTGTATTTATGGTTAACTCATATTTTGGATAATATTTGTAATAAACAAGTGTACTCAATAAACAATACTTGGAATACCGTAATAAGGTTGATCATTCAGCGAAATCAGCCCAACACCAGAACGGCCATTACAAAATGGGACAAATTATTTACTGAATCGTGTTTTAAAGTGGTGTCAAAATTGACGATCTCATAGTGCTCATGTTTAGATTGTCGAAACACTTACATATGGAATGTTTACAAGCGGTTAATTTCATACCACTTCACAAAACGTGCACAGTAGGCTAGCAACACAAAAACAAGTGAAACTGAACTAGTGTCAAACTGTCCCGGGGAAAACCGGCAAAAAACTGTGAATTGTTTATGTGTATGTATATATGTACGTATGTATGTATGTATGTATGTATGTATGTATGTATGTGTGTGTTTGTTCTTGTGAGGGCAGTTGCTTGACCGCGTTCATACGTACATCATTTACGTCAGTCAATATGATAAGAAGTCGATCTAACTTGACTTCTAAGGATATATATACTACCAGTAATAATGGCATTAGTATATATACTACCATATATATATGTAGATACCAGTATGTATAGTGAAAAATTGTTTTTCGTCTGAGTGCAGTGGTAGAGAGATGTGCCTCCTAAGCTCAAGGGCTCACTGCACTGGATGGACAACCATGGTCTTGAAACTTTGACTGACATGGAATCATATAATAATATCTTTACAAGCGATATATGACAAACAACCAAATGTCAGAAGATTATCGACTACCACTCCCGCAGACTAGAGGTTTTTGGGAATCTTGAACAAATACCGCCTGTCCTTTTTTGATTTTCTGTTAACCCGTTTATAATTTTGATCAACTGTCAGTTTTGTTCTCGTTTAACTGGTACCACATGTCCACGAGAGAATAAAGTTTCCATTGAAGCAAACGGCCATTTCTCGCGGTTGATGTCGCTGACAAATCTTTGTTTATCGTTTATCTTTTTACTTCCTTTTGATTAATGAAATAACAATGCATATCTTTTTCCAGGAAGGGGGCCGCGACCAACGGAGGGCTGTCAGATGGGGAGGTTGACCGGTGGTGGGAAGGTTCGAACCCGCGACCTTCAAATCCGAACGCCATGACCTTATCCGTTTGGCCACCGCCATTTCGAGTCACAGATGAATCCACCAACCACATTCTAGCTCAAAAACTGTCAATCTGCTTTGAGAACTCGACAGTAAACAATTGTTTAGTACACCACATCAAACCGATGATCACAACCGTGAACGGCAATCGTTCCCACTTAGTTGAACATGACTGGACTCACGAAAAAGCTTGCCTCATGTTGACAAATTATTCTTCAGTTTAACAACTGTGATAGAATTGAAACTGTTGGACATTCATCATCAAAATCATTGGACTGAAAAGTTACGGTAACCATGAGATAAACAATTTTCCGTGTGTCATTCACATGCTAAACGGGAAATTAAATGCGACTGTTTACTTATCCAGACAATACATCGCTCTTGATGAAATTAATGATAAAGTAACTTTTCGATCGGGATGGCTAATCTTTGTCAAAGCGTTTTTCAAATCTATAATATAAGGATGTTAACTAGGTGGTCATTGGGTGGCAGACAGGTGTGACTGTTATCCTGGATTCAGATAGTCGGTCAATAAGTTTGCACGCGCGGGATTTTTAGCACGGGATAGCCTCAGTCAGAGGTACCACCAAATCCCGATTGGTTGGAATCACATTTAAGACCAATACTGTATAGGAATTGATTTAATCGATAGATTCAGAGTAATACCTATCTGAAGCCTACAAGCTTACCAATGAAGCGATTCGTTTTGCATTCATAAGTTGAGATTGCTTAGGGACGAACAAGTCCTTCCTTCTAAAAATTCGTAGGCCGATCAAAACATGCAGTTTATCATATTCACTACATAATCTCTCAACTCGCTGGAACAGTTTCTTAACTCAGTTAAGCTTTGAAAAAGCAACAATGACGGAAGCGTGGCGTAACTGGCAGGAAGGGGGATAGACCACAGGAATTAGCCATAAGTTGTATAAAACTATTAATCATGCCCAACTCAAGATTGGGAAAACATCGAAGTACCGTAAAATGATCTTATTCATTTGTGTTAGGAATCATCGGGAGTACTGTAATATGTGAAATTGTAATTAGTAGACTAAATTCGGTCAATCACGGTACCGAGCATATAAGAATTACCAGTATGTATTGAATCGAATCTACGCGAATGAAGTCAACAAGAAGACCACCACAGAACGGAAACAAGTTCTAGTTATGTTTACAGTTTGTGAATTTACATACAAAGTCGTAAATATTCCAATTGGTGAAATCCATTCCGTCGAATCGCATTTACGGAATGTTTGAATATCACGACCACTTCTCGTTAGGGTTCTCATTGGTCGTTTGTCTACGCAGGCTAGCGTGAAGCTGTATCGGACTGTATCACGTGACTCGCATGTAAACTCACCATAAGTACATACCCACCAGCATCTGAAAGCTTACCAGATATCATTGGTCATTCGTTTTTTGTGAGCATCAATTTCTTTCCATAAGATGTACTCATTGACTGCATACTTCTGCGCACCTGCGCTCATTCTAAATATTTTGATACTGAAACTGGCAAAATTCGAATCGCATACATTGTTGATATTGAGCTATTCTGGGCACTGAATAAACCAGTTCAATGATTTACAGATAATTTACAACTCGTTTGTTTTCTTAGCTGTTTGAAATGGTCCGCACAACACACTGAGAACAGTACAACGAACAAGCTCGTTTCAACTAGTCGTACACATACCGGTGCTTAGCATCATACGTGGGTAAGGAAAGCAAGACGAATGATGGTTTGAAGCTTATGTGGTTCAAATAAGTCCAAGAATATTTGTACATATGTCTGCGATATGGATTGCCGGATCAAATTTCCCGATCATTTCCCACCTGTGACAAGACATGAATTAGGCCAGGGGAGCTTAAGTGTCCGCGCACGGAAAAGGGTTGGAGAGAAGAATAGATACGAATTTAATTGAGTTCAGAATGTGACACAAAAAAACCTCCTTGATCGCTTGTTCCGAACTTCGTTGACAAGACAGAACAAATTTATGAAATCTACGATAAATTGTCACTATTCTGTTCACAAACCGTATGTGCTGTTATGTATTGACTTGAGCACAGATAACATAGAACGAGTTTGTCTGCTATATTGTGCGTTAGAAATCAACTGGGTCGTGTATACTCAGCTAGGATAACATACACGATGTAATGTTGAAATTAATCTGGAATCTTCAATAATGCATCAGACGATACCAATCGGACTAATCACAAAAGGAGGAAAAATCGCACGAGATGTTTATGGAACAATTCTCGGCCGGGGCGGCTTCAGCTGAGCGACATTGCAAAGTCACATAACCTGTGCAGGAATGACACACGGAATACACAGAAATCTCATACAAGTTTCACTTGGTTCAAACAACAGTACGCGAGGAAAGCAGGATACGGGAATATACTGGGTTCAATAAATGGCCGGCCACGTGAATAAGGTCGTGGCGTTTGAACGCGGAGGTCGCGGGTTCGAATCCTCCCACTGCCGGTCAACTTCCCCGTCTGTTGGCCGTGGCACCCTTCCTGAAAATGATGCACGTTGTTATTTCGTTGATAAAAATGAAGTAAAAAGATAAAAGATAAAAAGTCGATCACACTTTCGTCGATCCTGTCGAGCGACTGTGATGAACATGGAAGATGACATTAGTGTGGGGTTATTCAAAACCTCACATTCCAGATTCTTTTCTGACACAGTTTTGTTTTCTTTATACATTCTCTAAAACCATAGTTTCTTTAGTTAAATATAAATCGATTTATAATCCCCGGTTCTCGACTGAACGTCAGATTCTTTTTAAGCTTTTGATAAATTCCTACAAAATTTGATCAAAAGTTTACGGTCATTATGAAGCGTGGAATGCGCGTGACGAGAGCGTTGACCTCCCATTCAACGTGGCTATCCAATGGAAGTTTAGGTCGGATGACACTGAGAGACAACTCTTCACATCTGCTTCTAATTTAACACACTACAGACTCAAGGTAGAAATCACATCATGTGCTCGGTAGTAAACAAAGCAGTTTTCAAACGAACAGGTAAGCAAAGTCTACAGGTCGCATGTTTTGACATTTATAGTTCCATTCATAGAATGAAAAAAGGTTGTTTTCGTGGGATCAGTCTGGTCTAGCGATTTGCACAATCCCTGGATCAGAGTATACGAATACACTATGATCAGCGTAAACACTAACATTGTCTGGTGAAATAGACAACTGTAAAGTCCGAATCGTTGTTTCATAACTGGATTTCTAATTTTTTAATTATCACGGCCAAGGAATGCTGATTTCTTAGCGATTCATGCAACCTTGAACATTGTGTTCTGGTTTATAGAAAGAATTAGACCAAAATTAAATTAAAATTAGTCCTTGCTCATTTGATAATAATAATAATAGCACACGGGGACTGGGAGACCTCATTCCGTTGTACTATAAAATGACCCCACACACATTTTGAGGACAAATGAATTGGCATGTCGGACTCTTTAGTCTATTGTGTGATTGGGATTCTTTACCCGGGTTGCCATGACTAGCTAGCTCTCGTATTGTATGCGCACGTGATATCCGTCACCAGGACAACGGTAACGGGCAGTTCTTCCTTACTTTTCTGTTCTCCAAAAATCATACTAATACCCTGATTGCCGCATACTAGTGTATTTTCACGGAAATGAATTCACTATTAGTATTATCGTGATCAGAGAATCGTATAATATGTGAAACGATTCATTCATGGGGAAAATTTGATACCGCCATGAAACATCCAAGTGCAAAAAACAGCTTTATTTCATGCTTTTCGATCTTTAACACATAGATGCGGGCAATGTGAACGATTCCCGATTTTCAGCGAATTGACTAATTTGGATGAAGTTTAACTATGCAAATTAAAAAAAATCCTTTTCCGGTAGAAATAGTTAAACTTTACCGGATTACCAACAAAGTGGAATTTAGACTTTACAAAATCATAAAGTACGTCTCCTTTTTGTGTGACCTCTTTTGGTTACAAAACTGTGAATTCACGCATCACGAGCACTCATCGATTGCGTGGACCGGTACAAAATGAAAAGTGTAGAATTTCCGACTCCTCATTGTTGTATTCATTTTCATGAAATAATTTGCCATGTGATATCATCACCCAACTCACCATTAAGAAACCATGTAAGCACTGTATGACCGTTTTATTCCTGTTAGGAATCATCGGCAGTGCACATCCACCGCGCCCGAACTGGGACGCGAATCCGGGACAAATGATTTTGAGTCGAACGACTTAGCCATTACGCTACCGGGCAGGCTCTGAGCGGATTGTTGAACTTCACCACATGCTGTTACACCTATCCGTCAGTGATTTGTGTGCACAAGGCCACGGGCCACTAGCGCACACCAATCAACCCATACTGATAAATGACTTCTCTTTAGGTGGCCTAAGTACGACGAAGGCTTAGGACATGATCTACAGAGTTTGGCTGCTTGGTATGTGCCAGTAGTAGGAGATTGGATGCTTCCATGTGATATGCACTGCTGAGGATCCCCAACAAGGATGAAAAAGTTGTACAATGCTTCCATGATTTCTTAAGAGCCAGTTGAGTATGGATATATCATGGTGAATTATTTCATGAAAACATTTAATCACCTACTGCAAATACCTGCCCTGTTGTAGTCGTATTTGAAACACGCA
>LUCM01005644.1:88091-108260 GCA_008360955.1 Fasciolopsis buskii | reverse complement strand
GGGAAGACTGACTGTGGATCGAAAGTCCTCGTCATTGCGTCAACTTAGTGGGCCCTGTATGGTTTACTGAATTCCCACGCAAGGTGTATCGAGTACTAGTTACCAGTTTACAAGGCAGTGTGCTACTAGCGCATAATGATCGGGTCCCACGTTAGATGGGTCGATGTTCAGGTTCGGTTGGGGTGGACATGCACTCCTTGTGATTCAGAAAAAGCTGACGTAGTCAATTCATTGCTCCCATGATCTCCTAATACGATACTGAATGTTGGTAGCATGTGATAAACAGTCTTGTATAAAATCCCTTACGAATCACAATGATTCAGATATACCAATCTCATTATTGATAAATCTCCAAAAAATGTCTGAAGACCATGCTTGGTTGTGAACGTCAAAACTACTGAATGATATAAAGTGATATTCGTTCTGTGTACACCTAAAATTTCCCCTAAGCTGTTTATTGCATTTGGACTTAGTAAGCAAAAGATTCAACTGACTTTGAGAAACTAAGGGGATAGTGAATGTTTTTTCACTCACTGCCAAGTGCCTCATTTCGTGAAATGCTGTTAGGTCATATGCGAGATTATCGTAGTCTCCGACACTACTTCATGGATTGGCTAGCAAGGGACAGTGAGTGAGGATTCGCTGAGTATCGTCTTATTGCTTATTCAATGACTGCTTTTCAGTCACTCGATCTTGCCTGTAAATCGGTATTGTCCGGTTCCGCTAGCTCAAGCAAGAACAATCAAGGTAAACCGGAACAAAATTGAGTTTTGTTGAATGAGAATACCACTGAATTTTACATTATTCCGCTTGCATATTCGCGCCCAATATAACTGTCATTTCTCCATCGGTTGTCCGAGCTATGCTCTTATTGGTCCATCTTACTTGATACATTTCACCTTATTTAGTTCTCGTCTTTTTGTTTTCCTATCCGGATTGTTCATCCTGATTGGTTAGCACCACTCGCGATGGTACCCTCTAGGTTTGCACATGAATACTTTTACCTTCCAGTGACGCCACTGTGTGGCCAATAGGATAACGTGATCTCAATCGGGTCATGCCGTTTGTATTCGCCCGGTGTCTGGCGCGATCGGATTGCATCCACGCCTGTGTATTGCTCATGATTTGTTTACCACTGTTCATTGTCGTGCAACTGACCAAAACCAATGAGACACCTTCAGCAAACCCAGGCTCAGTGCCGATTAAACCGCCATCTCTTCACCGGATCCTTATGCGAGTTCCAGTCCTGTTGGTGACCATGATCACTGGTATCTTTTGGGTACTTCTTTTTAACCTTTTTGTGTATCAGTTTCTGTTCAACGCTTCATCAAACAAATACAAATAAATACAACCCGGCCCATAAAATTGTAGCTCAAGTTGTTATTTTTCATGGGGTTCTGATCGCTGAGCTTGACCTTCAGGGTTGCAAACGTTTCATCATCCGCCGAGTTAACATCGTCAGTGCATGTAAAGTAACTTGAAAGGCTCTAAGTCGACCACCTCACACGTACACTGGTGGTTTTCATAAGACAGTACGGATTCGCAAAGCATTCACCTTGCTTGACAGAGCATTTATTGTCCCTGATTCTAAACTGGACAGAATGGACGAAGTCTGAATTCGTCATTTGGATTTTCAAAACTCAATGAACCACTCTCTCCTCTCGTAAAGAAATACGCCAGAAGTGCTGTCTTGGACACACGTCTACTTTAGAAATCCCACTTTTTCTGTTGGGGCAGATCTATAGTTGGACCACTTCTTGTTCTTGCGTAAGTGTGGCATTAGTACGGAATTCGCCCGATAGCAATAAGGCATGGACACAAACTGTCAGCACGTACTGGAATGAATTCGACGCAACCCAAGCAACTGAAAACTGTGAAATTCATAACGACTGAAAAACACTAGGGTTTATTTACAAGTCATATGATTATATATAAATTACGGAGAATCTTCCTTGGTGGAAACATCTTTCAGGCCAGTTGCTCCATTCTCACCTGGGCCATGTTTGTTCTTCTCGTTCGTGTGTCTCCGCTGCTCTGATTGGCTGGTTGTATACGCAGGCATCACTAACATTGTCAGACTGTATCACGTGACTTGGACAGAGACTAAATGCTCTACGTCAATGACTTACCAGCGTAACTACGACGTCCGAAAGTCTAGTCTGCAGATTACCGAAAATTGTAAACAGTCTAGAGAATGGGGATTTACCGTCTGACCCGCGTAGTATTAAAAACTGGACGATTAAGCAACACCTGTCGCTGGATTTAGCAAACAGATCGTCGTGGGTAGGCTGGATCGCAAGACTGGGTGCCTGAACCCCAAGGACTTCGTAGAAAATATATGCGAGATCAAGGACCTCGAGGCACTCGACCACGACAACTCGAGAGCAACCACTGAGTGAATTTTGGCTGTTGTCAAAGCTTCGACAGTAATGCATCAACTGGTTTGCACTGTGAATTGCAGAGGCTGAATTATTGGCACTGCTGTTTGAGGTATTTGTCAAACTTCACTTAGAATACTGTGATCAAACTGAGCTCAGAAAATATTCACAAGCCTAGAGAAGACGATCAAGTAGGCGACACATTGAACAGAATGCCTTTCCATATAGTTGGTTTATTTGCTGGCTGGAATTTAAAGATAAAATTGTCGTTTGTATGTCCCATGATATCCTTAGTGCTTTCTGAAAGGATAGCTGGCCTGGGGGAGTGGTCCTAGCGTTTGAATCAGGGAAGGTCGCTGTGAAGGTCCAGCTCATCAGACGAAAACTTCCCTAGTCAGTAGTACGCTGGTGCCCCTTGCAAATGCAATTGTTTCCCCCCAGTGGCGGAAGACGCAAAGCAATTATCAACCTTAAAACTAGATTTTTACCGTCTCTGGCAATGCTTTGTCATAACAAGCACCAAACAAACTCACAGTTCTGGTTAACGCATAGGTGCCAGAAATTGGAAAGGATTTCCTGTCAAACGGGTTGTCATGTCAACTAGCGTTCTTTTGGATCCCTAACGAGATGGATTGTAGATCACCACCGTAACCTCAGAGCCGATTAGTCTCCTGGTGACTCTACATGCAAACATGTTTCCTTAATGATCACAATGACCGCGACTAGCTACATTGCCGAACTTAACAGGATCTTCATTAGATCTGCCGTCCTATCACAACTTCGGTAAAGCACATCGTTCAACAATCGACCCTGGTATTTTGGGGGCTCACTTGTAAGAACAGAAACTCAAAGTGACGGGTCTTATTAAAAAAACAGTTAATAGAAATGACATTTATTGGAAGTCTTCACACAGATGAAGGATTTTCACACCTTAGCGTACCTTTTTTATCCCTAGTTCAAGCAATGCTCTTTGAGGATATGAATATTAGTTGAACAAGCCTGGTACTTACGGGGAAGAGGAAATTTATTCTCTTGGTGCGTGGCGAGTGCACGCAATTGTTCACCAGATGGGATGATAGTGGTGCCCACAGTGAAAGAGTGAAGTGTACACCTATGAAGTGGACGACTTTTTTGTGACTGTTTCTACTGTGGATGTTTTCAATTTTTACTTTAGCTTATCCTTGGCCGTTTTCTACTAAGATCTATTTTTTTGGTAGTGCAACGAATCTCTGATTAGTTTTATCACCTTGGACCACAGATGGGTTGCTCCCTACGAACCTCACTGGGTTTATTTCCTATCCTCTACTGGTATGCTTCGGAGTTGGCATTTGAAATGAGGACCTATATTGGACCGGAGATTTCCACATTCTCCCGTCAGAAAATTCCATTTGTACTCACAATTTTCAGAGGGCACTTGGAGGTTTTTCACACACTACATCCCGTGCTTGACATTGTAATCCGGAAGGATTCACTTCGTAACGTCTTGGTGGTAGAACCAGGATATATGAATTGACTGAAGCCGTATGTCTTAGAACCTAGTCTGACCTGATCTAACCTGAAGTAAATAGAAAATGTTCGTTGATGTATTTGTCTTGGTTTCCGAGAAATCTGGGAAGACATGAGTCTTGTCGCATAACAGAGGTTTGTAAATGATTTCGCTACGATACAGGGTAGTCTACTGCAAAGCTGAAAAACTACTGAGCCGTCAGTGTATAATGGATGCGATCTGTATGTTCATGTGGAATAGACTAGACAGGTGGTCACAGTCTAAATCATAATGATATTTAATAAAAATGCACTCAGACCGACTTACATCTGTGATCGGCTAAAAGTGATATAGAATAGATGGATTTCTATTCTTCGGTGTTATTCACCTGTCGCACCTAATGTCCACTCTACTGTGTCGACTTCAGAAAGGAGAGTGTAAAACTGTCAGTACGATCGACTAACCTTGTTCCTTCTGTCTTTCACAACGTTTAATCCGATCTTAGAAGGAATAAATCGCGAATATTTCAACTGATGTCATAGTGAAAATTATTCTCTCATCTCCTTCAACTCTGGTGTCGCACAATTGCACCATTTTCTCCGTTCTTTTAATTCGTGTCAAATTGATTGACTAGGAAATTGCCAAGAATACAATCCCTGGGATAGGGATCACAATCGCGAATTGGGCGCCGAAATTTCAAACAGGTCGAATCACTTTACTAACTGATCCCCATCCAATCTCGTCTCATCACGTAGTCGAATGTTGTGCTTCATATTCGCCAATAAGCTGTACAAAAAACGCTTACTCGGAGTTTCTCCATCCTACTGATCTGGAAAATTAAGCACACACCAAATCGTCGAATATTTTGATATTATATTATAACGCAGCTTTCCATGATTCGCACACATTCAAGAGATATTAGGTAACGTTACGAAACTGTCTTACTTCTCCGTCCGATTAGGAGCTCGTTTGTTTCATCACGTGGTAATTTCCAAATTTCCGAACAGATGTTTTTGTTCCTCTAACGGGGTTTCTGCTTTGATGTTAGGAAATGATTTTCACTTGGTTATTATATCCGAGAACCACATCTCATAATGCACGGACGTATCTAGGGTTGGAATTGTGAACCGCCGTCGTAAGTTGATAGTTCAGTGCTTGTCGAATTTCCGTTCCAAAGCACACCCAGAATGACATTATCTTCCACATAATGAACTTGCAAAAACGGTGTCTATATCTACAAGCTGAACTTTGGTGATCACATTCCCACTTACCGAAACTACATTTATCATATCCAGTTCGACTACTTTTCGATGTCAGAAATGCGGTCACGGAAATAGGGAATTTTTTGTCTCATTGAAGGTGAATGCTTTTATTCGTTGTTTTTGATTATAACATTCCACCCAAATGCATGATGTAAAAAGTCAAAAGTTTATCCACCGGAGAGCGTAACACTTTGATTGATTTGAAGAATGTGCTGTTCTCCTTAACTCCCTGAACATCACTGCGAATGACGGTTTGAACAGCTTGGCAATCCATGGATCCAGAAGGCAGATGCGTTTTGCACACCTCAAATCCAAGTGACGTCTTTCGGGGTTATATTAACCTAAGCCTGTGTGCTTATTCATATGTATTTTGTTCACGCATCCAGCTGCTACTTGGTGCTTCTATATATGCATATGTATATTCTGGGGCATTCTGCCCTCGTTCCTAAGGTTGGCTCAGCCCAACTGACAAAAAATATCAACTAATCACAGTTGTGATTCTTCTGTTGACTCTTCGACGAAGAGCTCCCATGCACACTTCTGATGCTACAGATTCGATTCTGGTGAGAAATATATATATATATATAAGAATGTATGAGGATGTTTAAGGATGTTTGGGCAAGAGAGTACAGAGTACGCACACCTGACGAGCGAAAATAACTGCGAAATCGGTCGTGTGCTCCCGGTCAAATTTTGTTCACTCATTCAGATACTACTTGCTACTTCTGCATATATATATATATATATATATAACACCGGCCTAAAAAAAGAATGGTGCCAAGGCAACAGAAGGCAAACAAAACTTCGCAGAAAACGTATGAAACTGTAAAAGTGCAATAAATAGCTACATAGTAAACTCTTTGCCTAATGTAATCCTTCGTTGTCAGTAAAATAAATCTCGATGAACACTAAGCGTTTGTTTGATGATGATTAAATAGATCTTATCAATTTATGAACAATTAGGTTGAATTAGTCACAGTTGGCCCACAGCATTTTTTAGGATTTCTTATTAGTAGAAACAGGGCGATCGTCGTTGGACGTATGACTTAGTGTCCGGATTCAGCTGACTGCCGAAAGACATGTAACCTCTTGCAACAATCTGTTTCGAATTAATGTGAATCACTATCAGTGTACATCTACTAAGCCCTAACGAAAACAGAAAAGGTTGTGACTTAAATACTTTCGCCACAGTACAACGGTGGCAATGAAGATGTTCGATTCAAAACACCTCGAAGTTGTCGGTTTGGATCGTAGTTCACTTGGTCACTTACGCGTTAGACGGCAGTTCACCGTTGTACGACTGAGTACTATAGCTGACCCATCGCGAATCTACACGGTTTCATTCCAATGAAAGTTCCAGTGCCGTGATTCATCTGAACACCATGGATACTGGAGGCAATGGGACGTGTATTCTGCATAGAACCAAATGCTAATGGAAGCTATCAATGAAATATGTGCCCAGTTGGATAAAACACAAAAAAAGTTATTCATCAATCAGGACAACGTCCAACTCACCATCGAAAACCGAAGAAACGCTGAGGGAATAAGGGCGCCACAACAAAATGATGGTGTTCGAGAACCCCGTGAGAAAATTGCAACAGGAAGACCACACTGGGGAATGTTAACATTTATTTCTACTCTCTTCAACTGTTTACGTCCCTCTGAGAGTTCGCTAACACTTAGTTATCGACTGTATTGAACGTGCAGAAAGTTTGAATTGTGCAGGACAATGAAATGATGTCATCACTATGGCATACTCACAGTCTGTACGGCTTTCTGTGCGCAAGGAACTACGAAACGTGACCTGACTGGCATAGCTGAGCTGAGAGTCAGCACTTTGGTTTACTGTTACGCGACCACCCAATGTTCACGGAGAAAAATAAAACTTCCTTCGTGAAACAATTTTACATCGTAGTTAACAAGAAAATCATTGATCGATGTCCATAGTCACAAAATTCAATCTGCAATGCAACGAATAAAGTCATGTATATCGGACTGTTTTTCAAGGAAGACCATATTTATGATGACACTGACTGGAAACTTCAGCTTGGCATACAAACCGCACACTCCTAGCGCCACAACTTTGCATCTTACCAATTAGTCAAAGAATTATTCTGAACTGCCGTTTACCTGATTGGTTGTCACATTCTATTACATATCTGGTACATCAGTTCGCCTGACATTGTTATGGCAACCGTATTGGCGAAAATGGCCAGGAAAGTTCGCAACAAAAGTCAGGACTAAATCTGCTCTTTGAAGCATGTCACGGGCAGTTATCCTGATCATGACCGGGGGATTATCGACTACGAAGGTGACAATAAGAACCTAATGCATAGTTGATCGCATTTCACCTTTCAAAACTTCCTTGCGTACTAGACTTTCATGTCCAACAGAACTATGCTATTCAAGTTAAGTAACCCAGTTTTTTGAGTGGCATGTGTCTTGTAACGGGCAACTTGCTAGCTACAATAATGGACTTGGCTGTGTAAGCGTTGATGCTGGCTGACCCGCTTACTGGGTTTCGAGTCTTGTTAGTTTTTTCGGTTGTGA
Source organism: Fasciolopsis buskii (assembly GCA_008360955.1). Taxonomy (NCBI): domain Eukaryota; kingdom Metazoa; phylum Platyhelminthes; class Trematoda; order Plagiorchiida; family Fasciolidae; genus Fasciolopsis; species Fasciolopsis buskii. Next base: position 100,584 of record LUCM01005644.1, on the reverse strand, counting down.
CTTTTCCGGTCAGTCATGCAGTTCCTGTGAAGTTTGCTGTTTCGGTGCATGCTATTTTTGGGAACAGGAGCTATTACCAAGACCTCCGAGCTATTCATAAAGATCATGCCAGCATTCAGGTCTCGCTTTGGAAGACAGACAAAACTTTATCATCGATTACTAGTGTTCTCGAGATGATGGGTCCTGATGGGCAAATGACTCTAAATGCACGCAGCTGGATGCAACCTGTGCGCGTCTCGACATCAAAGACAAAATGAAGCCTCATCTCACTGGCTACTAACCCTCAGAGTCGTGCCTGGACGGCAGAAGTGCGGAAAAGCAGACTGACTCGGCCAGCCAACAGTCATCAGCAAGAACGGTCTGCGTGGAGCCGCAAGCCAAACATAAAGATAGACCAGCCCAGTTATAACCGGAAGTACCGATGAACTACGCGACAATCACAGGCATGTATATGCGCTTGTTATGTCTATAACTAGTTGGGTTTCTTACCCCTGACCGAAGACTTGTGCTAGCTCGACTTGGGTTTCTTCTTTATGGCTAATGGGGAAGAATGACTATTGACTAGTATTATACCCGATTTTCAATTGGTGTCTCCAGATGGGAAAGACAAATGCCTTAAGGAGATAATTCTACAACAATCAACACTACGAATTCGACAGAGATGACATTATTTATTCTTCAACATAATTCAATTTTTGTGGCCACTCACAGAGGCTGATGGCTCTCACACTGTTTAGGTAAGTTGTTCAAAAAGTAATACGAAATGTCAACAGCCTGCGATGTTGATCTCCTTTTTCCCCTGTTCAACTCGATAAGTTTCGTAATCCCACGGTAGCTAGTCTGGTTATCTTTTGAGCTACAATATTTGATTCGTAATCGTTCATTCCTGACTCACATCCCAATCCGCGTGTGATGAATAAATACTACTGATGTTTCCAAACAGAACTGAAACATTTACAAAACAGTTACGCTGTTTCCTTTTCAAACCATGGATGCGTTTTGACGACTGAATATTAGAATACATTTGATTCTGATTGGCATTACACAAAATCCAAAATTGTGCACTTCAAAAGCAAAAGAACATCCAAATTCCTCAAAATGTACCTCTACGTCAAACGATCGATGTGAATATCGATTTTTGTCAGAAATTTTCCAATCTGTTATTTGTGATCGCGTGATCATTTGGTTCGCGAATATATGATTCACACGAAAATTAAACGAGACATGAGTCCAAATAAAATGTCGGCTCTGATAAAACTAATTAGGTTTTATAGCAATGGTTGTTTGAAATGCAGAGAGGCTGGTAAAATTCTTGTGCCACTTGACATGGCTACACAGGCATGGGTACCCAGAAGAACCGGAGTTGCACTCTAGATGAGTAAATATTTCCATTGAAGAGATACTGTTCGTCAGCATTCGTGCTGGTTTCAAGGAAAACATCCAGTCAACTGGTACCATAACAGCGATTTCGTGAATAAATTAACTTAAGTCCACAAAGACATGAAATCAACATTTTGGAAACAGTCCTATCGAAGAATGTTCTTTTCTTTGGCGGTTCTCTCAGACCCGCTGATCGAGGCAAACTGGAAGCCTAAAATCCCGTTCTGTGATTAGGTTTATAAACTACCGATGGATTTTGCAAGTTGGTTCCGGAAAATAATATTCTCCTCAGTGTTTATTAACTTTAGTCCAGTGTTTTGGGATAGAACAATGGGGAGTTTGTTTATTACACAAAGCACGGCAGAATATAGGCCGAGTGAAGTTCAGTTCAAGCATAGACAAGTTACCGTTTATTACCGCAGAGAAAAGTTCCAAGTTAATGGGGCGCAGCTGGGTTGCCGATCGGAGAACGGTCAACACCCAGTTGGGTAGCCGTGAATAAGATAAGCTCAAACCCACCGAATAAACGGCAGCGGAAAATCAGCGACAGCGTCCAATGCGTGGTCAGTTTTCATCTGGCAACCACACTCTCGAAAAATTAACCCAAGGACCCGGTCGTGGCAATGTGACGTGGCAAGCAAGGTACACCAAACAAATGTGGCAAATGCCTTTGTCATATTCTACTAACACAGCGAGGTTTTCCAGGAGAGGCTTATGAACCGGCCACCTGACCAACGACCCATCTGGGAATTAGATGTCTTGTCTGCCTTAGACGAAACGCTTGACTTGCACAATGCGGTAAGAGGTGAATTTCTCGAATAAAATGGCTTACTCCGACTGAGCGACCGAGTAATACAACAGCCTACAACGGCATATAAAACATAAAATACTGACTCTGATCTACGAACTAACGTTTCTGCCTATGCTGTCACTTGCAATCGCGACCTTCCACCGTACACAACTGTTTGCTTTCATATTACTTCGTGTTACTCCAATTTCCACTTAATTTCTTTACATTTTTCGGGACTGCAGTCGGTCATGCCAACGGTAGCTCCAGTGGAATATGTCTTATTCTTATCCTATCTTATTCTTACCCAAGATAAGATTAAAATATCCCTCAACCCGCTTCCACAGACTAACGTAAATCTTTGGCCTTAATGCCCATTCAAAATATCCACCTTCAATGGACGAACACTGATGCATGTAGGTCAACAGGGGTGTTTAACGAGTGATTTGGAGATTCTAGCCATCAATGTGTGTTGTATTCAAGGGATTCGCATCCAAGACTTCAGCTCTGTTATCCGACTGACATCCTCATCTAATCCTTCCGTAAACTTTATCTGTTCTTTTTACTGGAGAGCTCTAGCGTTGGGCAATTTGGTGTTCCCGGTCGTTGATGTAGCCATCAGGTCTTCGTCGGGGGTAATGCTGCACTAGCTCGACTGACTCCTGTGTTGACATCCAGCTATGACGAAATGAATCCTAGGGTTAATTTCGAAGTAAACAGTGATCGTTCTGCATGAATTGCGGACTGTTTGTATTTAGTCGAGCGTATGCGCGTAGCAGAACTGCAGCCAGAGTGCAGACACGGGATTTTTCGTTGTCTTAGGCGTTAATGGCTCTAATGACTTATGCCCAGATTGCAGACATGGAAAACTTTCTATCAAAAGCTGTTCGACCTCTTCACGAACAATAAGGCGACGGTGACATTGATGATTTTGGCAGGGAGGTCCAATCTAGGAATAGGTTGCTTATCTCGAATAAGATGCTCTAGGCAGGCCCTAATTGAATCAGTGTTCCTGTCGTTATGAAAAACGGGGAAACGGCTGTCGGACTTTATTGCTCAGTACCATCAATGGTCAAGTTGTTGCCACGAGTTCAGACGTTCATATAACGCCAGTACCTCACCATAGCCTCCGGCTCTCTTCGAGTCAGCGGCGACCGATATCGACCACACTCGCTGTTCATCTACCAATGTGCCGGGCTGTCAGGCAGATTGCCAATGTACCTGGACGCCCACTCCCTTCGATCTCCCGACCATGACCGTTAGTAAGGACTAAGCTGCTTAAGTACTTTGGTGGCCACTTAAAAAGGACGTTGCAGAGTATGTTAGGTTGCCATAATTATTTATCAGGTCCGATTCGCCTACCAATCTTTCGAAGAGCACTGACTGAAAAGCTAGAATCGCGCCCACACCACAACATCAGTGAGCACTGGTCACCTGTAAAGAATGACTGCATTTCTAGCTGCTGGGTTAATTTCTGAGTCTGGTTGCGTCGCGATTGTGGACCATGTTCTGCTGAGTAGTTGAGACTTCTTGGCACAGGGCTTCGTTTATCCGCAAACCAGGCAGCGGACTTCTGTACAGATGAGCGGAGCACTTTCTAGCCCACTTTATCTTGACATTCTGCATGTGCCCCTCAAGTAGCTATTGCGCTAAGCACCCAGTGGCCTGTTACAACAAATCCACCTACTGAGCTGTGATTTAGAACGTCCTAAGGGGAGCCAAAAAACGTTATGAAGCGCCGGGCTCCGAGCCCCTTTAATCAGCTGTATTTAAAGACGGCGAAATGAAGCTAGTCAGAAAACCTTCAAAGTTTGTTTCGCACAGCTTGTACTCCTGAGAAAGTTTCCTATGAGCGAGCGCGGAGGTACTAATCTTATGTTCCCACCTTCAAAAAAGACTTGCACAGTGACCGCGCTAGCCAAAGGGATATTAGCCTAATCTTTCATTAGGCGGTCGAAAGCTGCTTGGCGTTCGTCGTCTCCGCGTGAATTGGTACAACAAGGCATTGAAGAGCACACTTACGAGAAAAAAAGCTGAGTTTTGTGTTTATCGTGGTTGCGTCGATCAAATCTTCCCTGTCCGGCAGCTGTTACGGCATCGTTTTACTTTCCAAAGGCCAGCGATCATCGTGTTCATGAACATTTGTTTAGCCTTTGACCCTGTGATAGGTCTGTAATTATTGCCACTGCGTTTGATGAGAATGGAGCAACCCGGAAATGTTGTTCGGTCCCCAAAGTTATACCGTCGTAAGTCAGGCCAAGTTAAGGTTTGTGGCCAGCTTTCGCCACTCATTGTTGTCTCTAGTGCAGTACAGCAAGGCTGCCCTATATCCCCATTTATTTTCATCTATGTCGTAGAGGATGTTCTACAGAATGTTTTATCTGATCTCTTAGACGGTGGAGTTGATACTCCTATCAGAGCAAAGATTTTTGGAGACAGTATGCCGATAACATCGCCTTGCCGAGTTACGCTGCACAAGCAGTTCAACGGGCATTAGACCGATTGGCGATTGAGGTTTCCAGATGTGGTATATGCTTTAAGCTTTCAAAGTGCAAAGTATTTCTTCAAGACTGGCAGGAGCCCGTGTCTACACTCATCCGTTGCGGTGGTTGGTTGAGTTTAGTCAATACACCTCGGGTATCTGATCACACCTGGTGGATGTGTTGGGGAAGTCAAGTTACGAAATGAGAAAGCCAGAGCAGCAGTTCGCTGATACTCGCAGGTACTTGTGGTGCCGCCGTGACGTCCGGCTTCCCTCCAAGTTGAAAGGAACGGAGGTGTTCATCTTCAAAGTTGTGAGATCTGGCCTATCCTTGTTGAGGATGCCCGGCTTTTTTCTGTTTCCGACCGCCGATGTCTGGTGTTTGTTGGGAACATCAGATGAGCTTTGACGAGGTGCGTTGTTGTGCGTTGGGTGCAGGCAGTCGTCCTCTGACTGAGATAACTGCTCTTCATCGTTTTCGTTGGATTGGACACGAATTGCGTATGCCTGTCCATCGTCTACCTCTTTGTGCTCTTTTTTCACGTGCTGACTGAGGCTGGAAGAAGCAACGTGGCGGTCAGGTTATGACTTGGTATGGCAGTATGAAGAAGTTAGCTTCGGTTTTGGCCTTGGTTGTTGCTTTTCGCCCTCCTAGGTTGGGACCCGATAAATGAGAGATAAGATTTAGATTCGAAGCAGTGGAGTTAATGTTGCATGGGCTGTCTGTAGACGTCATCTCCTTAGTGAAGACTGAAAACAACCAAAAATCAACAAAAGGTGTGCGACGAAAACAGAAAAGAAAACATTTGGTTTGTCCCTAGTTTTTACCTGCTTTATCCACATGTAAAATTCTATTTACATGTTTTTGTGTTGGCACCCAACTTGTTTTCAAGCCGATGTTGTGCCTGTGTGAAGACTGAAGGAGAGCATAGGATTTTCTCGATTGTTCCAGCCATGGCGCATTTGTTCGGGATGCGTTTTACGCCTAAATGTTATGTGCTATTGCAGGGATAGACTGACACTTAGTCGATCTTGTTCTCAATGAAAAATTTGGTAAAATAGATAGGTCTAACTATTTGGATAGTTGCATCTCGTCGGGTGTTTTTATATCGATTGAAAAGTCTTTACATATACACAAAGCAGAGTAAGCACTTATCAATTTAGGGTAACTAATGGGATCGGAGTGACATCAAATTGTGAATCGAAAATCGAATATAAACAACAGCAGTAATTTCGTTCTTGCTGCCCAATTCAGGAGTGTAACCAGTGGGGACAGATGTGCGAAGAGCCCCGACGTCTGAACAAGAATGTCTTTGCAGTATTGGTAGAGTTTGATGACAGAACTTTCTATCTTCAGCGTCCAAGCGCGAGATACTGGTCCGTAAGATTCAATGTTTATCAGAGATATTGGACTCGAATAGATTAGCGTGGCTGAGACAAGTTCGGCATATACTCACGGAAGGCGTGCCTTGCTATATGCTGTTGTTCTAGACAGGATGTGATCGTAAAATTGATCAACGTAGTCAGCTTACATGACCATCAGAATGTTTAATAGATCTATTCGGGGTCTCGGCTGTGCTCGTTGTCTGTTCTACGTAGTTTAGGTACCGTCAATCTACAGGAAGACGACTTTAGAAGCGCAAGCTGAGTATGCATACCTGGCAAGTGACAATAATCGCGAAACCAACCGTGGGCTCTCAAGAATCTTTATTTATTTACTAACGAACTACTGATCAGTAAATATAAGCAACTAATCAACATTTGATAAAAGTATGGATTATTTCCATAGCAGAGTGACAAACGGGGAGATTCACAATCCAGCAAGCCAGGGCTGACAAAAGTCGGCAACAACAAATGGTCTGCGATCTCACGCAACATGATACAATGAGTTTCTTGCAGGGCAAAGCGACAATCGCGGCAAGACGGAGGAGGTCAAAAGCGTAATTGTAGCAGTTGGGATCTTAACAGCTCCTAAAATTCGCGTGCATTTCCCCTGGGACTATGTAGTTGTGGTTGTGAAGAGCAGGAAATTCATCCAATGTTTACTGATTAACAAATTCATCTCCGAAAAGAATTTTCAATCTTTCCTGATTCATTAGGAGTATGGATAGATGATTAATCCAGTTAAGAATCACACGATGCTTCTTTCAAAGTTTTTCGTCTACCAGACAAATCTGATTTTAGGGATAAAGGTCACAAGGCTCTAAAATGGGAATTTTCGACGGAAAGACAGGATTTTTCATGAGGCGCACAATGTATCTGGCCAGTGTGCTATCCAGTAACATCCATAATTGGATACTACTTTGTTATGTTGACACTGGAATCTTACTTGAATCATTTTTACTCGTCTCCGTGTGTGAAACCGACTACTTGCAATATTGACTTCAAGGTACTCGGAACCTTACATTCGCAAGGCTGTTATGAAAATAGAATTACCAAAAAGTTCTAGCAGAAAGTCATTAATTTTCCACTAGTAAAAAAATATGTGGAATAAACGATACAAAATGAGTGATAAAAATAACATTTTGGGATAGATGGGTGTGTTTCGTCAGAAGTACAAACTGGTGCCCGAATAAAACGAGTTTCGGGGATTAAAGGTCAATTGAACGCTAATTCCCCTTCATTTTAATCAAAAAAGGTTATCTCTGTTCTGCGTCATGAAATGTGCACGTACATGGCCGATTGGTAGATAATAAATTAAGGATAAAAAATATGTTCAATTACAATCCAGCTCCAGTTTATCACAAATTTGCGCTCCCGGTCAATTGGTTCGACAGTAACAAGTGATTACACCACATACAGCGAAACTCCCAACTTGGGAGAACTTACAGGAAATAAAATGATGCCCACCCAAAAACAAACCAAGCACGAGGATGTTTGCGGCTAGGAATATCAATCAATCCCGATTAACTGTGTGTTCACAGTTCATGGAACCTGAATTTTCTGGTTGCGAAAACCAGCGCACCGGAACAATGGCAAGAAAAGGTCACAAATCACCATGCTGATTGTGGTTAGTGTTATGCGAATTAGTTTGCCCTTTATCGTTTCATTCACCTCAGCCAATTTGAGGGATTGAGTCTACCACATCAAAGTGTTGCCAGTCCATCACGAAGATCCGCACCACGGTTATCATACGCTTGATTTTTAGGTGCCCCATTTTCCTGTTGACTGGACAGAACACCATTGTTCGGGTCTTTCATTTGTAAAATCCTCTCGATTTCTCGTCGTCGTTTCTTTTTCTTGTGAATCCTTTTGTACGTGTACAGGGAAATAAATATGACCGTGGTAGCACAACCAATTGTGAAAAGTACAATACCACCAATCATTTTTGGCCGCTCTCCCGCATCCTCACCCGACCCCCATAAACATCCTCCGATTAACAAACTGAGCACGGAGAGAATGAACAGAAAAAACAATACCGGTTCGCCTTCAAATAAAAGCATGATGGCGCGTGAACGGAATCCAACTTTACTATTATACAGTCCAGTTTCAAATTGTAGATTATAATAAGCACTGGGGGAAAGGGGACGAGAAAGAAATTCCACTGGTGTGCTAGCGAAGAAGCATATATCTGTATTGGATTAATGTGGGTCAGAAAAACTTTTGACGGACAGTGAACTCAACCACTGCAGCCGGATTGGTCCACGCGGCGAGTGCATTTGTGCCTTGCTGTGATTCGTCAACCATCGCTTGCTTTAAGATCACGTGCCACACGTAAGCACCTGTTTGGTTTAAAAATACTGTTAGAAGCATGCGTACACATCGACACATTATGATCGACTGTTCTGTTTCATCATGGATCGATACCACAGTGTCGGTCTGGCTCACGCTCATTGCTGAGCATACACGGTTTCCACACTTGCGACCTTAATAAAATAGCATCAGTCAGCACAACACAGCAGTGACAACAACAAAAACAACACCAGTGAAATGCTAGTAGATGGCGGTGTGATGTTGATTTGCCATTAATAAGCGACTGGTGTCGATGAAAGGAAACGGCTTGGCTATTAGTTCCAAAAATTGTGGGAGATTGTTTAGACCATTGTCCTAACAATCAGAAATAAAGCTTTATGCATGCGTATATTCGTAAGGACTGACATTTGAGTGCATCCCATCCAATAAATTTTATTTTACCATGACTTGACTAATTAGCCAAAGAACGGAATCTTTTGGGCCAGTATCACCCTACCGCTTGTACTTCTCGGTAATTCCGAGGATAATAACCAATCAGCTATATATTTTTCAGTTGAATCAATTACTTCTTCTGACGTGTACAGACATCTGCGCTTCCATGCGTTTTCGGAAGCCGCCAGTTTCGATTATGTTAATTAATATACCACTTCCTAAATACGGTGAGGCAGCACTATACAAATTACCAGCCTTTCACCGGAACTAAGGACCGGGCCTATTCCCAAAGACAACTCAGGTACCACCGTCAGAACTTTTAGAACCAAACGCTACTAATTCCGCTATTTTGAAACTGACAGAGTAGACCATTTGAAAACTTCTTGGGGCATCCTTCACTATCTCCGATGTTTTCAGTCATTTCGCGCACTGGCAAATCAGCTGTACCCTAAGTGGCATTTCTCTCTTGGCTTAGTTTGCTCGTGGACCCTTCAATTACAATAAAATACTTGTACTGAGATTTTCTTGGTCATTCATCAGCCTTTGATTCTGCTTCGTTGTCTTTGTTTGTTTGTTCGCCTTATATTTACAAATGCCCTGTGGAATTTATACATTCATTATTCCCTAATTTGTTCATCATCATTTTGTTTCTTGAACTAACGAATACATCCTCTTCGCTGTCCCCTGGGCTACCGTTTCTTGCTCTTGATTTGCTTTCGTGTTGTCATTAACGGCTGTATTCGGACCAATCAACCATCGCCTGTTTTCATTAGCCTCAAGAGTAATGCGGATCCAACATCCACAGTGACAGCTGAATTGGATTGAGGTTCAGAAAACTACTATGGGGCTCGGTTGCATATGTGGCCTGCTCCGTAACTTTTTTGGACCTTTTTGGTCTAATATGTGTAGTCTTTCATATTTGTCATGGAATCTAGTGTTCGTTAGTTTGTCATTCATCTTTCCGAGTTCGAATAGTCCCAATGAGTACTGCTTCCAGAGATAAGGAAGACGAAAATCAGTAGTATTGCTTAGCAGTCTAGGGATACTAAAACGTGACTTCCTATTTGTATTTTGTTTATACCGTTTTCATTAGCGATTTACCTACTGCCCTCGTAGGCACCTGCAATTTTTCGTATTTCTAAGTTCCTGAAAATCCCTTGGTACAACATATCTTTCATTGGTGCCGACGTGTAAATGAACAAAATCAGTAGACACGTTTAAACGCGCGCACACACACGCACACACACACGCTCAACACACCGCGCATCACGAATTCTTTCGTTCAATAAACGTGCTTCTCGCTCTCCGCTATTCGTTCTGGTTATAAGTTATGTTGATAGTGTGGCTGGCGAAATCAACTCTGGATGATAATATTTCAGAAGCTTTAGTCAAAGCAGTTTCAGTTCGGCACTGCACTGGAAGTCATCCGGATCAAGTACGGACAAGAATTTCTCGTGGAGAACAACCGAGCAGAATTGCTAGTTTTCGTCAGTCAATCTCGATTTTCGTTTGTGCTGTCATATATCATTTTGCCTTGGTTGTTCCAACCTTACGACCTTTTGCCAGTGTGCTTTTAAATGTATTGCTTATGTAACTAGTATACCGATAATTTCCTAATTGCACTGTGCTGTTTCTGTTCACTTGCTCCAATTTGCTGATGACCCCCATATTTCCACCTGCGTTCCTAACCGGTCACTACATACAATACTGACATTTCCGTAACCGTCGCACATATTTCATTATCTTGTCTACGCCTTCGACGCGTGTATCAAGTGTATTTTTTGCTAGAATGTTCTCCATTTACGTGCCATAACATATACGTTAAAAGTAAAACAATTGGCACAGTCAGCTACGTGCAGTACTTGGGAGCTAGTTTCGACGGTAACACTCAAAGGTTTTTACCAACTCAGGCTGCTACCCCATCCCATCATGTTTTTTTCATTCTCAGTAAGAATACCGCGCCAATTTTGCTTTGATCAAACAAAAATAATCAATCGGATTCAGCAGTGTCTTGATCATATCATCTTTTACTGCTCTCCAATCACTTTCTCCGGTCTGATGAAAGTCAGCTTTGGGCTATTAAACCATTGCGTCAAAATGAGTAACCAAATCTTTTACATTCATTCGTTTATTCCTAGTAGCGAAATCTGTGACGAATTTGGGACTGGTTGTTCAAACTCTGCACGACTCAAATCCCCCCGCTCTGTCCGTCCCCGGACACCGTTTCAAACTACCTTGCACATTCGGAATCCAGAATTCCTCAAGACATTGTGGCAATCAAATAGCGACAGACAAGGTGAAGGCATGAACTGAGCTCTCTAATCTATTATTGTCTAATGAATATTTATGCAAATAGCAACCGAATTCGTATTTTGTTCTTCTTTCTTGTTGATACTGCTGCAAAGGTGTTCGTGTATTTTTTTGGCAGGAACCGTGGGTGCAATTCGTTGTACCTCTGCAATGACTGTGCATGAGCTAGTTATTCGGTTCTTTGCTGACATGTTATTACTTGCAATACGATATGACCTGACGGTCTTGAATTGAGAAAATCACACGAATTTCCTTTACGTTCTGACTGGGGCATTCGTGATTTATTCTTGATTACATGCGGACATATCCACTCATCAGGTCAGGGATATTCAGGTAAACACTGATACAGTTTAAAAAGTTCATTGTGCAACTCTGAAATTACTTGAACACGGGCAATTTTAGAAAACCGAAAAGTAATCAGAAAAAGTTAGCACATCTCGTTGAAACTAGAAAAGAAGACCACAAATAGTATACGTCGGGGCAAATAAAATGGGGAATTCTTTTCGATAGTTCGCGACCGGAAGTTTGAGTCTGTCATTGGTTAGAGTGATCTGAAGTACGGAATTCAATAAGCTGCGATAAAAACGTCTGAAAGAATGTTACTCAGTTGCTACTAGGACCTCACTTAAGTCTTTGAGAGCGTATACGGATGATGAATCCATGTAGGGATCACGTGGTGGTATGCCGGAAATTTTTCGTCATCTAAAATTCACAACAACGCAGTCTACATGTGTGGATGCCTAGACAGGAAAGCACCGGATACGCTTACTTGGTGAACGGCAATAACAATGAAATCGATCGTGTACTTCCCGAGGAATTTTGTTCATCCATCCGCATGCAAAACATACTGCTGACATCGACCACCCCATAATTTTGGACTTTATGCCCTTTTTCTGACAGCAGCATCACACAGAGTTAACTTTCATCTCCACGAAATCAGGAGAACTCAAGAGAGGAATATAAGAGACCATTTACTGAGGGAGACCTTGTCTGTCTTTCGCGGTATTGCGTGTGCCTTTCGAAACAGTCTGTTGATTGTGCATGTCTAAAGTCGGTAATAAACAACAGATGGGTTGTATCACGGAGCTTTTGGAGACAATGAAACAAGATTAATAACAGGTCCTTACACTCCCAAATACCTTTTATCTTTTTTACTTCCTTTACTAATGAAACAGCAATGTGCATCAATTTTCAGGAAGGGGGCCGCGGCCAACAGATGGCTGCCAAGTGAGGAAGTTGACCGGCGGTGGGAGGATTCGAACCCGCGACGTTCACGTCCAAACGTCACGACATTATCCGCTTAGCCACCGCCGGCCAAATACAAACAGAGATGTAAGTAATGAGGTGTTAAAGCTAGTTTCATTTCTCCAAATTTGTAGGAGAACACAATTCACTGAACTGAACTTGTC
>LUCM01005644.1:58569-87521 GCA_008360955.1 Fasciolopsis buskii | reverse complement strand
AACACTCGTCTACCATATCGTGCCCTATTTTGTGTTCCTCCCATCGAACTGAAGAAGCCATGTGGAGGCCAACAGATGACGTGGCAACGTGGAATAAGAAAATGTGCAGCGAACTTAGGTAAGGTAGGTGTTCCACGTCTTCGTGGTTGGGGTCCGAAAGACCCGTCAACCAGGCGGCTGGAGACACTGAAGGATACGGCAGTGAACCGTGAACAGTGGCGGTCGTGCTGTCATTTTCTATCGAATCAGAATGATTGACAACACGTGTGTTTGTACAGTTAGACTGTGTTCCTTGTGTTGGCATCAGCAGCATCTCATCTTTTCCCGCCTGTGTAGGTCCACTCCCTGTTCCCCATGGATATTCAGTTTCTATTAGCAACATGTTACCGTGGGGGAAAGGCAGCGATCAGTGGGGCCTGCCTTGTTGTTTAACGTTGAACGTTGATGATGATGATGACCTGTAGGTTGTCAAGCTTACTGGGCGGAGAATGCACTTAGATTAGATCCCAATCACCAGTTCTTTGAGCAAAGACCGTTTGGACGATTCTGTACACATCAGTGGCTGCTGATTGAAGTGCTGCTGTTTGCTCATCACATCTGTGTTTTCCCTCGTTGTTTGCATCCCCCCTCAGGTCAAAGACGAGTACTTCATAGAGTAATATCAATTATTCCAAAGGGTGCATTTAACGACTGTTGTAGTCGTTGCTGAAGATTTTAACGCCCAACTATGTGTAGTATTTGGAATCGTAATTAGTAAACGGAATTCCGTCAGTTACGGTAATGCATGGACACAAATTACCAGTATACACTGAATTGGCTTCAAACAGATCTACGCGAAAGCAATCAAGACGACAGCTGAACAGGAACTAATTCAGGCTCTATTTAAAACTCATGGATTTATATAAGAGTTTCGAAATGTTCCGGTTGGTGGAATACGTTCCGTCCAACCCACGTTAAATAGACCCACGAGTTTTGTCTTCCACGACTTGAAAGCGGCGTTCCACTTAGCAGGTCACTTAAACAATCCCCGTGCACGAACAGCCAAAGCCGAGTCCGGGATTACAAAGTTATTTTGTCTGAGTCCACGGCGAGGAGTAGTGTTTGCTATGGTTGACCTCGTTCACCTATTCTTTTCAATTACGTCATTGAGATGATTATGGGCATACCCTATTTGTATGCGAAGATATTAACATTGACATTTGCTCACATGGGAATAGGCGAATGATATTCTTCTACTAAATGAACGACCAAGCAATGTGCAAGTTTTTCTCTATCGTCTGAACGATAAAATAGGTACGCTTGGTATGCGTTTCGCACTTTCGAAGTGTAAAATGGTGTTGCAGGACTGGATTGGCTCAAGGCCGAACTTTGTTCTTGCAGGGGAGAAACTAGATAAGGTAGACATATTTAGTTGTCTCTCGCTTTCTCTCTTACCTGCCGGTCGTATTAGGGGTAAAATATCTTCGCGCTCGCATAAGGCCCGGCTGATTTTTGCTAATTTGAGGTATCTATGGTGTCGGCTTGACATCTGGTTATCGATCGAAGTTCGATTTTACACGGTAGCAGTGGGGTGGATCTTGCTTTACGGTTCGGAGACGACTTTTCACGAGGGAGATATCTGAAGACTGTCGGTGTTTGAACACCGCTGTCTTCGTAGTATTGGTATAATATGCCGAGTGGAATCCTAAGAATTCAGTCATTGGAAAAGTCACTGTGTGTGAATAGATTGGGTAGATTAAAAGTTGCATATTCTACTAAACTGGGAAATATCGCACGAACAAACGGAACCGGTTCGAGAATGAAACACAAATCTGCATGAACCAATTTTCACGGTGAATAGGTCTCAGGCCGCGGATTCTCATTGATCCCTTTGAACCTAACCCTTTATATCGATGCATCACAGGCTTCGTTACTATAAAAATATCTGCACCCAACTCTGGCTACCAGAATGTCTTTTTAACTGATGAATTCATCTTCTCTACACCAAAATGATCCTTGTGCAATTCATTTATAACTGATTTCCGAAAAAAGATGGCGTTACCATTTGATCACCACGGGATAGTATTCTATCTCTCTCTATTGCACACAGAGCCCTTCACGAGACACAATGAACTGACGATTCTCATTGTCCTTCTTCTTGACTGAAGAATAATAGCGCTCTACGAATTTTCACAGTCCTATCCTTGGGACAGAAGCAGCAGATGGGTAGGAAGTCACATTGTTCCATCGATACTAACTGTAGGTACCACGACAGGATGCCGATCCGTGAAATCACTATTTGCGTGCTTGATGCCACGGAGTCATTCAAATTACATGTTTGGCCATAATTTTTCTAATCTAAAAGAAACTGAAGCATCTGGTGATCAGTGACAACTACGAACTTCGTAGTGCATATGCTTTTGTGAATGTGACCTCGTTCTCGGAATACAGTCTATGTTTCCTTCGGTGTCTGGACGCATCCCATCTGGGCTATAGTAAGTGGACTGAAAATATAGATGAACAGATGTTGTTCCTGCTACACGACTGTACCATACCCATTACCATTGTTAGTTTGGATAGTGTGAATAGTACTAATATTCGACAGTTACCCACGTTTGAATTAAAATGCGAAGTGTTCTTTCAACTATCTCGTTCCACTTCTACATACCCACTGACTAAGCCATAACAAGGGTTGGGTCTTTGTTGCGAAATCTGGTACCAATCGGGAGTGATATTTTAGGCATTCCTTTACATAACCCAATCGGGAGTGGTTGACTTTGATGCTCATTATGAAGCCCGCATTTCTGATGACAAAATAGCTTCTCTGAAATCGTTATGAAACAGGCTGTTGATTACTGCTCGACACAACAATACTCGCCCAAACCCAACCAACCATTCACACAACCCACACTAGCGTAAAAAATTGTACTTATGAATAATGCGACAGTATCTTTGCCCCAGGGTATCTCTGGGACAAACAAAATTGGTGACCGTTTGAATAGATTACAAAACCAAGATATTCCAGTTTCAAAACACCAAACTAGCCCTTCCTTGACTCATATGACACTTTCTTCTCCATCAGTTTTAAGCAGATTCTGCTTTCAACCCTCCCGTAATGCTAACGTTGTCTTGGCATGCCAGGGTTCCATCCAATAAGATGAGCCACGTTGTCCATTGCTGCCGGGAGTATGCCGAATGACTCATGAAAGCTGAACTGTAAACATTTAGGGAAAACCCGTTGGTTGGTAAAAGCCGTGGCTGTTGGAACTGGTAAGTCCATATAGTAGTTGTCTTCAAAATGTCGATTCATCTGACTTGTGCTGGAATGCGTACGTATCAATGCAAACTGTGGCACTGGAATGCAAAACGTGTCACGTTGCCGTGTTCTTGTGATTCAATGGTTGGTCTCAGTCCACTATCCTAAAGGTCAGCATTCTGTTCAGTGCACACAAATCGCGGTGTAAATCAAATCCGTGGCTAACTGTAGCAATACTATCCAGCCGTTAATTTGCGTGTTTACTTTGGTTTGTTTCCTTCGATGGTGTAAAAGTCGTACTGCCTGTTCCCACTGGACTACCACAACGTGATTTGAAACCGTGTGGTTTAGGGCTAATCCGGAATGGACTCCCCTAACATTTAACTACCGTCAAAGTTGTGAGTAGTGAAAATGAAGTTTAGACGTTTTTACCTGTGAGTTTTCAACGTCCAGACAGTATGACGCGTAAAAACTTTTCCCATTCCAGTTCACTTGAATACACGCTCTATATTCTCGTGTATCGTACCGCGTGCTTTTCGTTTCTCACCACTTTTCCGGTATCTTTTTTGAAGGACTTAAAAACTACATTGGGGCTCACTAGCTTCTCTTCGTCTAAGTTTACTGTTCAGTAATCTCACGAGATGAAATTTCCCAACTCCTTTCCGGATGGAACATGAGGAAGAGTCGATCGGGATAATTCAACTCGAGTCGGATGATCGATTTTACGCTGGAGAAGTAAAGTCGTCCCTGATATACTGTTCAGAAACCTGGTCGATATGGTTGGCTACTTCGAAACCTATAAGAAAATAGTAATAGAATTGGCTACATAAGACGAGACGGATAATTGATGGATTGAGCCATGGGAAATGATTGGTTCATAAGAGCTCCCGAATTTCCACGTTGGTCTCTTTAGGAAGTGCCAGTCTTGTTGATAAGAAAACTCTGTCGACACATTAAAACAAAACCACATTGAAAACTAGCAATAAGAAGTTGCAACTGGTTCGGTTTTCGAAGACAATTGTTTAAAATACATCACCATTTTTCGGCAGTTCATATGGATCTGGAAGGAGGAGATTTGTATCTAATTGCCACTGACCTAACTGACCTTGCCGCGAAGTGCTTCCGCTTTTGCACGCAAATAAAATTCAGATGCAAAAAATGTTACTACACCAATGGACTGCAGGTAACTATATCGCAAACTTCTCGCCTGATGCGGCGATTTCTAGCACATGGGATAGATCAGTAACCGTCGGATGGTGACTCGGTAGTTTAAGCAAACTCTTCACTTGGCAACTGACTGTTTGTTTTTGCTAACTTGGTGCAATATAGATATTACTCACGACTACTTCTTCTTGTTGATTACGAGAATAATGAAATACCAGCTTATTTGACTAACAGTTGGCAAACCAGAAATACGTTTTCTTCATTTTCTAGCTCACAGTACCTTGAGGCAGAACTTCCTGGGCGGAAAACATGAAAGGAAACTGTGTTTACAAAGCAGAAGTGATCTGAGATGATTCAGTTTGCCGAGCTGATGATCCATGAGGAATCCAGAAAACGGTAAAAATACTAATTGACATGGTCTCAAACATCGAGTTTCCTTACGGCTTTTTACGTTTCTTGATATAAATTCAGCAGATTGCGCGGACACAATTGTGCTGCTCATGAGGGATTGTATAAATAAGCGGTGGGAGATGCGTCACTGACCACCTGACCAATTAGCGATGATGATTAGGCAGAAAAAAATTAGGATGCGAATTATTGATCTGTGAAATTGTAGTTAGATGAATATGGTAGAAGCACTATGTAAGACTGTCATCCTCCATGGGCCTTGCTGACCAAAGTTGAGAGACTCATTGTTAAAGAAATCATGCGAGACTTGTAACTTGACAACTATTTTTGCATAGCAAAGTTTTACTCTGCCAATTGGTATTATGTGGCGATTAGTAAACGTGTATAGAATAAGTGAATACAGATATATGTATATATATACACACACACTGGAAAGTATGAGTTAAATAGCTCAAGTGCAAACGACAAGAAGGTTAAAAGTCAGGAGAGAGGCGATGGGCATACTCAATCGGTAGGGTGAAATCCAGTATGTTGATTATCATTGAACAAAAGAAGTGGACAAAATACGATGACTCAGAACGTGAAAGTGAGAACATTTTATCCCGGCATCGTACCGTGCACGCGTAAACGATAGACACAGGTATAGAGCGGATGACCATGGTTACTGAGCACAGCAAACTCGATGTACTGTCGTGGATCTGTTTGGTTCTAGAAAAAGAAACAACATGGTGCTATAGAAGCCCAACAACTTGGAACATGAAATAGGAAGATGCTCGGTTCACATTTTACAAACATTACCACTGCGTTAAAGTAACCTGGTTCAGCTGTTACGTCACAGCAAAGTCGACTCCAAACCGAAATAAACGAGGAAGCGTGGAAGAACAACAGTAGGATAGCGATTACTGGGAGTGATGATAAAATTACTCCAGAGTACGTGAACACGGCGCTTTCAGTGTGCATCTGCCCGCAGATTGTGGGATCATGCACAAGTAACCACTATACTTTATGATAAAGGGGATAGATATGCGCATATGAGGTGCGTCCTGCTTCAAGATGGGTAGGAGAATCCAATAGTTTTAATGCAATTCTGTGACGAACAGAATGACGGTGCTTTTGTTTCCCGGCGAGATTCCGTCCGATTTAGTGAGTTTATAGACTCACCTTAATCTGAAGAGACAAAAATGATCTACTTGCAAACAAATCTTAGATTTCCAAATTTCACACCTAATTGCACCGATGGCGACTAAGGGATGTTTGTGAACGTGTCGCGGGACCTTATCTAGACGAACGGCATAAAAACTCAGCATTCACTAGAATGAATCAAACTGTAGGATCCCTCTTATCTAGGCTTATGGATGAACAAAATACGGAATGAACACGGGGGAAGTTAGTACCAACCGTTACGCAGATTTTCTGGACTTATCGCCCCCTTCTGACTACATCCCATAACTCACAAATTTAAACTAATCGGGAAGCATCAAACTGCTGAGCACCCTTGTGGACGATATCTAAACAAATTAAATTTGGTGATTTTGATCAGCCTAGACGGGAACTGAGTGGTACACAGGTAGTGGGCACGCTTTCTAGATAGAAGGCCCGAATTCAAACCGCGAGTGCGACGATGATGGATATGTACCCGTTACGGAACACCAAATTACAAGAAACTTGAATATGATACGTACGGCTGTATGCGTGACCGGAGAATCTGACGGTTGTGCGTGAAAGGTTAAGCTTGAAGACCAGCCAAACAGGCAAAATAACATCAATTCCACAAACACACGCACACACACACACACGCAAACACAAACAAATAATTGTGATTAAATGAAAAGCTATTAAATATCGAAAAAGCGATGTGCAGCAGCCAACTAGGGGTTCCGAAAAATTGGACAATTAGAATCTTTTAAAGAAGAAAATCGACAAGTCAATGACCTGACTCAAAAATGAACAGCTTCAACTCACACGAATGGCAAATGTCTGTATTGGCGGCCCATTGATGTTATACGTGAAATTGCCCAGAACAACACCAGTTTCGTCGAATTCGGAATCCAATCCCTGAATAGAAAAAAATAGGCCATTTTGTAAAAAAGGATGTATCTCACAGAGGTAGTCTGTATCAACATAGAATATGTTCAGTAGTCTTAAATAAGGAGAACACGATTGCCTTCCGATCAAATCAGAACGTGCAAAATCATACCCCAATTAAATAGTGTCAAATGATCCCCGCTTTCAGCTTGGAACCGAGCAGATCTTTCGATTTGTATGCATCCTGAACTTGCCAGATTTCAAATGCTGTCGGAATGAAGCCATCTCTCCCATTTGCACCGGGATGGAAACAGGCTTAGGGCCAACGCAACAACAAGTAATCAGCGATAAACCAAATGTTTTATTTTCTGTTTTCATCGTACACATTTCGTGGTTTTTTGATTGTTTTGGTCCTCACTAAGGTGAGACGACCTCTACAGACAAGCCACACAGCATTCCTTTCACTGACCTCGATTCTAAGCCAAGTCTATCGACATTGTACACCGCAACATTGAGGAAAAGCCGGATGTGAGGGCGGCGCCACAAGTATTGTGGGTTCGCGAATGCTACCCCGGCTTTCTCAAGTCATGGTGCGACCTCCCAACCAACGTCCCAGCCAGGTGTAATCCAACACTCGAGGTGCCTAAAGGTACTGATTACATTCAACCAATTACCATAGAGGATGAGTGCAGACATAAGATCCTGTCAGTCATGAAAAAGTACATTACAGTTTGAAGGCGTAAAGCATATACCGTATCTGAAAACCCACTCAGCCAACGGTCTAACGCATGCTGAATTGCCTGTGCATCGTCACTTGGCAAGGCGATATCAACGGTATGCTCCAAGTCAAAATGTGGTCCTCGAGGGGAGTTCAAACCCACCGTCCAAAAGACCAGATAAAGGAATTTCCCGTGGCGCAGCAAACCTGGTTGAAACCACCAGATCTCGCGATCCCTAGGCAAGGTTGCACTGAATTCACGTCAAGTTACGAGACATACTTCGTTATACTCGCTACCAGCATGCCTTAGGAAGGAGCAGCGACTCAGCAGAAATCCCGGGTGTCACAACGCGAAGGGTTGAACCATAATTCACTAAGCCAGCAGAATGCAAGGCATTCTTTTTAGGTGACCAGTGCTCACTAATGTTGTGAGGTGGGGGCAATTCTAGCTTTTCAGCCGGTACGCTTCGGAACAGTGAAAGACGAATCGGATAAGACAGCGCCCCGCAGTCTAACCGACGCTGCAACGTGTCTTTTATTTGCCCATCAAAGCACAAATAGCTTTGTTCATATTAACGCATGGTCGGAGTCGAAGGGAGTGCTCCAGTACCATTGGCAATCGTGCAGACAGCCCGGCCATTGGTAGATAACAGCGATGTGGTCGAATTCGGTCCGCCGCTGACTCGAAGAGAGTGGAGGCTAGGCGACGTACTGGCGGTTATAACGTCTGAATCTCGTGCTAACAACAGACAATTGATGGTCTGAGCATAAAGCCGACAGCCGTTCTCCGTTTTCATAACGACAGGAATACTGATCAATAGGGCCTCCTAGATGCGTCTCATTCGAGGATAGCCAACCTACTCTAGCATTGGTACCTCCTGCCAAAATCACAATGTCACCTCGCCTTATTGTGCGTAAGAGGTCGAACAGCTTTTGATAGAAAGTTTTCATGTCTGCATCTGGGCTAAAGTCATTTAGAGCATACGCTAAGACAACGAACAAATCTCCGTGTCTGCATCTGAGCTGCAGTCTGCTAGCGCATACGCTGACACAACAAACAGGTCGCATTCATCAGAACGATCACTGTTTACTTCGAATGAACCCCTAAGATTCATTTCGCATAGCTGGATGTCAACAAGGAGTCAGTCGAGTAGTGCAGCATTACCCCCGAGACTGATAGCTACATCAACGCCGGGAACACCAAACGCCCCAACGCTAGAGTCTTCAGAAGAGAGCAGATGAAACTTTAAGGCGGGACTAGATGGAAATGTCAGTTGGATAACAAGGCTGGAGTCTTGAATGTGAGTCTCTTGGTTGATGGCTAGGGTCTCCAGTGCACAATCTAAACATATTAGTGTTCGCGTACTCAATGTAGGTAGTTTGTAGAGGCATCGAGGAAGAAGAAGTGCATCAACTGGCGAAAGCGGGTTCGGCGATTTGAGTGTTATCTAAGAGAGAACGCAAGAGAACACGGGCAAGACTTCTGCGGAATGAGGTAAATCGTGGTTTGACGCCATTTTGTAATGTCCGGCACCATTAAACTTTTCAGAGAAACGTAAAGTTCATATGAACAAATTATTGAATCACATGCATATATATTCAAACTAATGAGTGAGATCGGGACGAACGTAAAGCGTTGTATTTATCGGCATTATACGTTAATCTCATTGCGAACGACCGTTGCATGAAATGGGTTGAAATGGAAATAGTGGTCTCTAATACTCCTCAGTATCACTAATTACAAAATGGGAGAAACCATCAAGTAAGTAACAATAATTCAGTCTACAGGTGTCCCTATTTTCACTCTGGATCTTACCAAGTAGGCATGAAAACCAACATTATCGTGAACACGATTTTCATAAAGGCCAACGGATAAAACGTGAAACGACAGTCATCACGATATTAGCCCCAGAGAAGGAACCTAGCAGATTTAGCAAACCGTATGACCACACAAGCAATGAGACTGAAAGACAAGCTATGCGATTTGAATCATAAAGGTCGGTCCGGGATACAAAATTTAAATCAGTTTATTATTACGATAGCATCAATCGATAAGTTATGATTCCTGGACAGACGATCTACACACTTTAAGAAACTGGTGTTGTCACCGATGGAGACCGATGCGATGTCAAGCAATTTTTGATAGATATTGAAAAGAAATTGATCCTCATTATCGGAAAGTTGTACCGAAGCGTTTGCCCTAGTATGCCAGTCCAATCTCGGATCTCGTGATCTTCATTTGGGTATGAAAAAGAATCAGTTTTTTCATTGCCTAAATTACCTGGCTACTGGTTACATATCGAAACTTCATACTTCAGACATTGAGTAGGACAGTACGTTGACTCAAATCACGTAGATCACACCGAACACACCATTCAGGGGTATCCGCGTCTAAAATTCTTTCCATGGTAATTAGACAACAAGAAGGAACGTTAGCAGTTTTTTGCTCGGTGCAAATAATCCCTAACTCTAACATTTTTACCATATTATCTTATAGGAAATGTGGTATCTCACAAAGCTTTATTCAGGAGGGATTTGATTGCCAAAAACCCCTAAAACAAAAGTCATGATGGAAAATTCACTTACGTAACTTGCTTAGAAAATTCTGAGAGCTTAAATGATGATAAAGGTGAAAATGCAAAGCGGAAATCGACATAAAAATGCCTGTATAAGG
This sequence comes from Fasciolopsis buskii, assembly GCA_008360955.1. Lineage (NCBI taxonomy): Eukaryota > Metazoa > Platyhelminthes > Trematoda > Plagiorchiida > Fasciolidae > Fasciolopsis > Fasciolopsis buskii. The sequence continues at coordinate 77,297 of LUCM01005644.1, read as the reverse complement.
AACAATTGGTCTAATTGCACGATTGCTTGCCTCAACAGAAAATTATGACAAACGAAATAGCAGTAAAATAATTCAAATGCATTCGAAAGACGTACCTTAATGACAAAATCTTTTGGAGCAGAATCCAGACGTTCGTTAGGTGCCAAGGTTCGGGACAAGTGTTCTAAGGAGACAGCAGAAATGAATATCGGGGAAGATAGACGAATCACAGCCTGACCGGAACTGCCATGAAATGGCCAACATTCACCAGGATTGTTTCCGGGCTGGAGAATTGTTCTGAGGTAATCGGGAGAATGTGACAAGTTTAGCTATACGTTAGGGTTAGGAAACGCTAGATCACATCGGATTCAACATGGGAACTACAAATGTTCAACTGGGAAGTGATGTCTACGGACAAACCAAATGGGATTGCGAACTGGACGAAACACAGCAGAAGTTGTGTTCGTGATAAAGATGTGAGACACAAGGTTCACACAGACACACAACAATTAGGCCAGAACGTTCATATAAGCACTAGTAGAAAATGAGACTGTCCATTAGAAACATGGATTACCACGCTAATAAAAATAATGGAAAAGAAATACCGTGCTTTGATTTTACATTATTTCAAATTACCAAAATTCTAAATCAAGTTCAAGCGACGGAATTTCACGTTTATCTTCTACATACGAATCGATTTATCGAGCAGATTCCGCGGAGAATTCGATGATAATCACGTAATTCTGGACTATACGAGATGTTTACTGACTATCTGAACCTTACCAACTTACCAAAAAGCATGGGGAGAGAGTAGTCCCAATATTCTCCAGGGAACAAATCGTAAGGACTGATCAGATCTGATCACTCCGTGCGGAACGTCTGCTATTGGAAAGCGGTTTTAGGGATCAAATTCTAATCGACGAAGGGATAGAAAGCTCGCTCACCGAAAGGGAAAGGAACGCTTAGAAGAGATCCGCTGTATTTTGACCAATGGTTGACATTATGGCGTATTAACGTGAACGTGGAGTAGAAAATTGCCAATAGCGGTCACTTTCTTCCTCTATATAGTTGTCTCCATTCTTGGAAATGTTAATATTAGTGTATTCAGATGTACATAAAGAATATTCCATATCTCGCAACCATACAACAGAACTGAACTCACTGCGCCACAGTACACACGACCTTTCAACTTCAATTTCACTGAAATAAAAGACCGACCCCGCAAGTGCTTCAGTCTGGCGTAAGCTGCCCGAGCCTTGGATGTACGTGTATTTACCTCCACTCCCGAGCTACCAAGGTAGGTGAAACGGTCTACAATCATTGGGTCCTCTCGGCTTAGCTCCAAGTTCGGCTCTGCTGTCGTCCTGTCCTGTAACAGCACTTTGCACGTTGAAGGTGCAAAGCACATGTCAAACCGAGCGACCGATCTCGAGAGTCTAAAGGAGTACTGGTCGCAACACCCGGTATTCCCAGCCGGTCACCCATGCAAATACTAACCGGGCCCGACGTGGCTTAACTTCAGTGATCGGACGAGAACCGGTTGCCAACGCGCTATGGTCTTGATTAGCCTGCGCAACGACCGATGCAGTATGGAGCTATTTGTAGGCGTGTAACCCATGCGGATTCATGGACGGGCGTTGCTAGGGCGTCCAGCCGTTAAGAGGAAGAACGATTAGGGTTCTCAACCAGAGCCTTTGGTTCTAACAAGAACCTGACCACAAGGCAGCGGAGTATGGCGGAGTTGAAGCCCATCTATTTGGATCAATTAGTCTTCCACTCGTTTTTCCGACTGAGTTGCCAACTCATATCAATCCCCAACTTGGAGGACCAGGAGACTACTTCGTCAGGCCTCTACTCATTGACCTTCAAGTCAAGATTGGATCTTCGACTTGAGATAAGCCATCCTGTATAGCTCGTTGGATCATGGAGGCACGCAAGCCGTCACACCACGTCAAGGTGCAGTTTCATCAGTTTGACAGAAACGCAAACCGGTTAATGGGTCAGTGCTACAAATTGATTTCATCTTTGCTGTGATGCAACGTTTGTGATCGAAACGTCAAATTACACAAACAAAAGACTACAAAAAAGTGACAACAGATATGAAGGGAAAACGAAGACAGCCAAAATCCCTAAATCTGTTAGCAATTCATATGACTTTTATGGCCCGAAAATAGGTATCTATTAAAGTACTTCACAATTAGAGTAAACAGCCAGATTTCAAAAGGGCTGCTTACACCTATGGACCTTTCAAGTATTATTCATTTAGTTCGACATGAAATTGAGCATAGTTGCAAATGCCAGTTACGTTTCGATCAGACAAGATTTAAGCGTCTCATTCTACTGAGTTTTCAAGTTCACACAGTATCGAATGCTCTGGCATTTCCACCACTCAACAAAAGTAGCAAGACGACAAAAATTGGATTGGAAAGTATAACCAGTCCGAGGCGAATGATTCACGCATTTTATTAACTCGCTTTTTACCCTCTTACCTGGGCGAGTTACTCAGTCTCGCTAAGGGGATGCCGAAAATGCTGAACAACGCCGATCCGTCGGTGTACGTTTTCGTGCATCGTGTGCCCACAATAGCTCCACCGGCGGATTCCAATGCGAAATCCGCAAGCCCCGTTCGGTCCGCGGCGAATCGTTGCAATGCAGTATCGATTAGGCCTTGAATAGTATGAACATCGCTCATATTCATCAACCGATGAGGACTGGTATCAAAGCTGAAATCGAGCCGCTCTGAAAAGCAGATAAGTTTTGGCGTACATGCTTACAAGGATTCCGTTGAATTTAGTATCAATCAGACATTCCTTAATACCAATTTATAAAAACCCGTAGATAGACCCGAGAGAATTTGACATTGACAATCACGTTTATGTGTGAGCCTTCTCAGGTTCCCCATGCAGACAAATTAGATAGACGGCTAAAGTGGTTCGAGTCGGGACGCGCTGTGACTTCTGACGAGCTGGAAGCTGACACAATGAACTTCGACAAGTTGCTTTTGCATATTTTAGAAAGCCATCCTATTTGGTTAACAGTGTGAGAAAAGTACACTCCCACTTCTCTGCTCGCTAGGAGAAGCATATCTAGTAAGAACGGCCGAAGGTACGGGATACCTCACATTTCACAGTGAAACAATGCACTTCTTAGTAGTTAGCGGTGATTAGGGCCTTCGGAAACTTGGTGGATAAACGACCCATCGAACGGGAACAATAAATGGTATATTTTTATGTCATACATTTTGCACAATTGATAAGTTGTTGGGAAATTTCTGGTCCAACACATTGGCCAAACAAATTACTAAAAATTAAAAAAACGAACTGAAAGGAAATACCTAAGCCAGTCAGCAAAATCATCGTAATAATTCTATCGGATATTACCAAAAATTGGCAAAATACAGAGGAGTACAAACAATCCAATCACACTCTGTTTATATTTTGAGTCAATGAAACCGGTTCAAGTGCACGATCACACACACAAAGAATCACAAACCATTCGGCAAACAGGATCATCGACCAAATAAAGTGAGTTACAAATCGTCTCGTCTTCGTCCTTCCTCAAGGACGGTGGGAAAGTGCTGACATTAGAGTTAGAAAAAATTTTGGGATCAATTTGGGCAGGAGAACAGAACCCTAATGAACAATGTGAATCCGTGGTTGTATCGATCTACGAGAAACACGATAGGCTTTCATGTGGAAATCACACTGGAATTAATTTAATTTGCATCCAAACTGCTTGCAGACATTACCCCAAAACCGATGATCGAAAACTCGCGAATGGTGAGAACTAGACGCAAATTTGACCAAATATTCACCCTGCAACTTGGAACATGGGCACACAATTTCTATTTTCCTTGATCTGAAAACAACGTTCAACTCCATTGAACATGCAATTCTAGGGCGCTACCTAACATTCCCAGAGAAATTTATTTCACTGTATCCAAATAGCCAAGGATAAGTTCACGCTTACGACGATCTTTCGTCCAAGTTCACCACATGATTTTGGGCTACCTTGTCTCAACTTTGGCACTGAGGTGATCATAGAAATCGCCGAATCCTCAAGTGAGAGCAATGGTATTGGCATTTTGCTGGAGGGGAAACAGTTTGAATTAGTATATGCGGGCGATGTTCTGCGGTTGAGTGGGAACTCAAGTAAGTTTCAGGTTTTTCTCGATAGCATACAGGAAATTGAAGAAGAAGGGAGTGATGGAACACCCTTGTCGAACACCACTGGTAGTTTCGAATAAACTTTCTAGTTCATCGTGTATCCCTGTGGCCATAGATATGCCACTACAACACTCGCAACAGGTTCACGAAATTCTCTGGCATACCTTTCCGGCAGAAAGTAGTGAATAGCGATATCTGGTCGACTGATTCGAAGGCGCCTTACAAGTCGAGGGAAAAATTGTCCGTGTTTAAACAGCGTTGTGTTCGCAGTATCGGTAGCATACGGTGGGAGAATAAGCGGAGTATGTCAGAGATCAGGTGTAAGGTACTAGTCCCAAAGAATGAGTCCTCAGAAGCGGATTTTAGATTTGAATAGGTTAAGATGGTTGGGACATATTTTGTGGGAATGTCCACGAAACGAATGTCTCGGCGTACGCTATTCTCCGAAGCTACCAACGGTTGAAAGATGGATCGAGGCGACTAGTCGACGACATGGCAGCCGAAAGTTTTATTTTTTCTATATAGTTCTTGAACTTGTTATTTCGAAATTGATCTTTTACCATTTTCAAGCGATTCGTCAGATCAAATCTTCTACCAATCGAAACTTTACCATTTTTCTCTCAGTATTCTGAAGAAACTGTGCTATGAGGTAATAATCGAAATCAGAGCACTTTGGTGCAAGATTAATGCTTGTAAAAACTGAAACAGAAATGTATGATCCACTTCAAACATGCCCCTGTATCTGAATACAGAGAAAATCAAAGTGAAAGGCAACACCATTATCAAAGTATACTGATCGAGATGCTAGTAATCAGACGTAAGGAGATGCTGTTCGCGCTTTGTCCGGGCAATCTGGTTTGATAACAGTTGTTACACGAGAATGAATTGTGATCAACAACAGGCAAACCATAAACACAAGCAAGTGTGATAAGGGTCATGCTAATTTATGAGCCCTTTCAGACACTAAAGTCAGAATGAGACCATGCGATCGCCTAGGTTACCAATCGCTAATTAAGATCGGGTTGCGAGTGGACGGTAGAAATCTGAATTAGCCGATTAGTGGTTTGTGTGAACCAATCAGCGTGAGCGATCCGTGTCACAGTCACTGTAACGGTTGGTTGCTGAATAACAATCAAAGAAATTGGTGATTGAAGATCCCAGCTAGAATGACACTTGATGTCTTATGCAGTTCTACATCATTCCAAATTTCAAGGCCATGGTTGCCGGTTCTTTCTTCTTTTGGACTGGCAGTAACCCTCCTCCAAAAGTGTTGTATAAAGCCAACAATTTAAATTGTTATTGCTCATGGCATACGTTCTCGATTTTGAAACAATCTATACGACATTATTATCCGTATTTCAATAGCCAAATATCGGGATTCGAATGCTTTGGACTGCAGTAGTTCATGGGCTACGCGACTTTGTGAAACATCACGGCTTGGCTCCCAAACTACCTAAAATATGGCAGACGAGACGAACAAAATTGAACCAAATTGGTCAATCTTCGTGAAAAAAATCAACTGATCATAGCACTGAGTGTGAAACACAAGTGAAATAAATTTGCGGTAAATATGCAACGACACAACGGGCCAGAAACTGCTCGACGAAGCTGATTGGTCATTTCTAATCATGTCAGGTAATTTGCAACTCATTGTGATTCACGAGAAAAAAAGTTCACTGAACATTCGGGATGACCGAAAGACGATAAACTAGTTTGAAAGAATGGGAATGGAGGAAAACCACGACCAAGCAGGAAGGCATACGACAATTTGTTTACCTGCAAGAGCTTTTTCCACAGATTCTCGAGCAACTTGAGCAGCGATTTGGTTGATTTGAGATATCCATTCGGAATCCGACATCCGGAAATGCATTTGTTTGTGGATGGCCTAGATATAATGATAGTTGAAAAATAATGACTGCAAGAAATTAACAAAGAATCCAAGCTGTTAACACCTATTTTATTCCAGAATTACCTCATACATTCATTGGATTTTATCAATGAAATTGCAACGAGGGCTAACGCAATAGGCTTCATTTTGCTTCAAATTGATGTAAAATATTGAACAAAACCGATCTGAATGCTAATGAATTGAGGCAAAAATTTGACACCGTGATCAGCGTGGAAGGTAATAGATGCATACTTGAGAAACGGACGATGGAAACCAATTTTGTCACCGTTTTTGAGAACTGATTGCGGAAGAGCACTACCAGCTCACTGTACCAAAGAATGCATGGAAGATGTATGAACAAATTTCTACGAATGTTTATCACAAAACACCCATCGAATCAGAAACTTTGTAAGAAATCAGTTACTCGGATAGGAAATCAGAATACAGGAAATTAGTACTGACGATAACTTGTGCACAGATTTGTGTCCGGGGGATAAGTTGATCATGAAGTCACAACTACCGATCCTTCGGCAGAAGAGGTGTGAATACCGTGGCCAACGGACATGTATATGAAAATCTTATCGGAACAAACGGAGCAGATGTAGAACGACTATTTTAACCAGCAGATGGCGAACAAAATCAAACCCACGACGATAAAGTGCATTCACTCATAAGATTCGGTTCACATTTGTACGCAAACACTCGAAGTCAGATTCGTGTTTACAGCGACCCTCTACCAATGGACTGCCTCGTCTAGATCGAGTTAGATTATCGGATTAAGCCCACGAGATTCCCCAACACGATGAGTGAAGATCATAGACGATATAACAAAACGGTGTATTGAGTGGCGTTTTAGCACTCGCGATATTACTGTTTTGTCTAGTCCTCTTTTGATTTATTCTAAACTGCTGATCGGTGCTCAGAGGTAGCAACCAAAACCAGAACACGTTCGTGCTTAAAGGGACATAGTCAGGAGTGGCCGATCATCAAACACAACCAGCTTTTGCAACCACAAACGAAGATGCCACCAGCTACAGCATTGCACGGCCACTATTTGGGGGAAAACCGAGCTAACTCCACGAGGACGTATTAAAATGTGAACAGACTCGATGCATTTCTTAAGGACAAGATTCAGCAATTCTCAGATATTGAATAGTAACCGAGACGGTCGATTGATTCGAAAGACATTGACGTAGCTAAATGTCGTTCGTAAAGGTGACATTGCTAACTAACAGGGAAAATGCAGAACTTAAGCAAATAAAATGTGGCGATGCCCGACTTACATCCTCAACTAGCGAAGTAATCTGAGCAGTGAGTTGGTCAGTCAGCTGAGAAATACCGCTGCTAAATTGCTCCGTAACTGCTCGCCGACAATCCTCCTTCCCGTTTAGCATTTGTTCATTGCACTGGCGAACAGCTGTAAAGAAAACATGAGAACTGAAAGTTTGTGTCCAGAAGGGGTGGTAGGCAACGAGGAAATCACTCGAATCTGGTTAAAACACACAAAAAACATGTGAATCAACGGATCAAATGATTCATCAGCTGCATCGAACAGATTCCATGATATGGTAGGGAGGAAAAAACAAAGGTGATCAAGTAAAACGAATGACGCGAAGCAATGTGCGTGCGTGTGTGTGTATGCGTGACCGCACAAAAGTGAAACCATGACAACCATCTACCTTCCTGTGCAGATCGCGCAATCGATTCCGATTCCAGACCCACTTTATGAAGGGTGAAATACTGTTTCTCCAGGTTCGCAATCGCTGATTTCAATTCCAACACGATCGTGGACGTATCCTGGTCGTTTGATGCTCTTTTCTCAAGGTGATTACGCAACTGAAAACGCAGTTTGTCCAGCTGAAACAGGAAAGAATCAGATAATGGGGATATCGTGAACCAATAGCCAAAATCATCATGTGATAACAACAAAATAAAAATATGGGGACGAGATGCATTTTAAAGGGAACAGATTAACCGCTATTCTTTCACTGAATAAGAATCAACAAGCGAACAAAATGTAAAGAATCTAAGCATTCTACGTAGAAGTATAATGGTCGTCGAGTATGTGGAGTCTGCATTCAGAATAAGACTAATTTGCGAATGAATTACTGGGTAATAGAAACAAACTGGGTTAACTGTAGGAAAAACAAACTCACGGAAGATTCAAGTGTTTAAGGAAAAAAATGAAAACTCCATACTAATATCAGCACGGTAAAACCGTTTCGGTTTGTACAATGCATTTTGCAAGACCGAAAGTCGGGATTAGAACAAGCCAATCAAAATAATCAAGTAGAAAACTTGGGATTAGTAAATAAATCAAACGCAGAAAGTGAGTGAATACAGTGTGTGTTGACCACGAGACCTTTCCACATCCTGTAAGACGATTAACCACTGGGTGGACTGATTTCAAAAGGATCTCTCCTGAAAAATGTACTATATCATGCCAAGTTTATTCACCTACTTATTTCGGAAAATAGCCGCAGTTACTTAGATTCAGAAAGTCAACCGAATTAAAAAAACACCGAACGTACGAATGAAAGGGCCCCGAACAAATAGCATAATTGGGCTTTCGTGTTTATCTTATGATTTCTTCCATGTATTCAATACTTAATGTTTCAGACTAAAATTGCCGATGGAGATTTCGACAAATGTGAACAAAGTTACAACCAAAATGAAGAAGAATATGCATCACTCGTCAAAAAAACGCTTGTCCTCCGGCATAACCACCTATGATTTTGAGGTAAAATGCAATCAGTGCGGACAGCCACAATCTAGACCAATCCAAATGCACTTTCGAATAATTCAGTCTCCTGCTACGTGAAGGAAAGTCACAGAGAACTGCATAGACACAGATGCCATATGTCATGTTTGGTAATCGTGAGATGCGTACGAAAGCACAAATCATTTGGTACGAGATGGCAATGTGGGAAACACGGAGATCGTATGATAAGATTAACAAGTATTGTAATTTTTGATGATGAACATCACTAGTGTCCAGCGGGAAGGAGACTAAGCAAAGGTCATCCAATTCAGCAACCTAATTGTTGGGAAGATTCGAGCAAGCTGGTGCATCTGGATGAAACTGCCAACGATCGAGTTTACCTGGAAGTCCTGCCAAGACAATGACGTACTTGTACAATTTTATGATCAACTCCATAGGCATATCGTTGCTCTGGTGAACAATATACCAGCACGTACAATGAGGAACACACGATGGGAAGGATTTTAAAAGTCGGACAAGAGTAATGGGTCTAAACTTTAAAAGGATGATGTTTAACGAAAATAGTCCCAATGAGTTAAGGATAGCGCGCTCACCTCATGCTCCGTTTGTCGAACACGATAAGTTAGCTGAAACCGAAGATTACTCAATAGGACCGACAGCTGGGAGAGGCTTTTCTCATGCTGTTTCCAGTATCCCGACTGGTCGGCACGAAGTTCTGCTCGCAAAGCGTCGAGTTGCAGCAAAACACTCTGATTCAATGTGCTCAGTTTAGAATGCATGAGACTATCAAGATTAGCTTTCGAGTCATCTACACTGGATTGTGATCTGCTGTCATCTGGATGATATGTTTGCCATTCGACTTGCCAGCGTTTGAGCTCATCGACATATAAGTTTAACTGACCCTGCAACTGCATCATTTGATTATTCAATTCCTTGGTACTCAACTTGGATTCTTGAGTTAGGTCGGTGACGCGAGCGTCAGTAGAACGCAAATTTCTGAAGAAGGAAAAAAAACTCTAAGTAGAATATGAAATCGAGAAGAAAGAACAACGAAAAACGGGTATTGGTATAGAAGTTCTACGGTTCAATTTCGAATGAAAGTGCAACCGTCGAAATTTATGTTGCAATGAAAACGAAATGCAAGCATGAAAATGTTAATCATTAGTGAAGGATCAGACAAAAAGGCATAATGGTACTGAACTAAAGCCCGTAGAAGAGCACGTTCGGCATGGCCAGCACGTTGATATCGAACACAACCGATGGTGACATATATTCCATAAATCCAAATCACAGGTCAGTAACATTACGCAAACCAAAAATTTTTTTATCATGGGGCAACAAAACCTAGCTCATCATTATCTTTTGCATCCAGAAAATCAACCGTGAGAGCCAGGAGCGAGGGGCAATCTTCGGCTTGCGCGTGAGATGCACTAATCAAAATGTACATGTGCATATCAATATATATATATATATATATATATATGTACATATATACGTATATATATGATACAGATACATACATGTATGACCAATCAAGCTATAACCGCTGTAAAGGAAAGATAAGGTGGAGCTGTATTGCCAAGACCCCCGGCTAGTAATTTCGTCCATACTCATGACAAACAGAGTCCTTTAGTAACAGTCTAAGAATTAATTTCCGTATTTACCCAAGGCTGCATTAATTACTTCGTGCCACCTCGACAGACTGAACAAACTGTAACACTCAGTAACATGTGGTTCGCCAAAGAATACAATCAGGATTGACCAGTAACAGTTTAATACAACATCAGTTTGTTGGTGAATCTGATGATGTGGAGGTGCAGAATAAAAAAAAACAAACATATGCAATGAGTGCTAAACAACATCCACTTTTCCTTTCTTTCTCCTCTTACATGATTCCGATGACAAAGCCCGTGTAATAGTAATAATAATAATAATAATAATAATAATAATAATAATAATAACAATAATAACAGTAATAATAAACAGGCAAGCAATTCAAGTGTGACCTGATTTCCGGTATGATCGGTCGGTCTGATCCACTCTAGGACAATGTCCAGGGAGTTGAATCAAGTCAAAAAGATCTGTAGCTTATGGATGAAAATCGGCTACTATTGAACGTGAAGAACAGATCTGTCGTCTTGACACAACTTAAATTGGCATTCTTCTAAGCGAAAAGGTAAATTTTGCAAGTTATTAATAGGTAATCCAAACTCGGAAAAATTACAATACAGTCATGTTTTTTTATTCCGCAACTCATGGACTAAGGGCACCCAGTGCACATTTACATCAAGAATGATAAACTGAAATTCTAACTCACTCTGCTAGTAATTCCAAACGTTGATTGACCAATTGAGAAAACCGAGTCAACTGCTCCATCAGTCGACTTTCACTCAGGCCATCTGTGGAGAATCCAGGCAATGGAGAGACTAAAGAAATGAAGAAAATACAAACACGAAAATATCAATTGTTCGTCACGTCCGAACAGCTGATTGGTCAGAAATGCGTATTCAAGGCAAACGAAGATTCGGACAATAGTCACCCTAAGCAAACCGTTGACAATCAGCCCCCTGTAGATCATCCACAAACAGTTCAACTGACAAAGTGTTTTGCCACAGACAATTAGGCTCAACCTACTCAAAGGCTTTTATTGAAGGATATTTGGTATTAATATTACGATTTTCGTGATCTACCAATGCTAAAAGTGAGAACACGTTTTTTTCACTCCGAATTCCAAGAACAGTGTATTTTCGCTATGAAAACTCATGACACGAACAAGAGATAAGACACGAAATCAGTCGGCAAATTTGACCTTGAGTGTCAGTGTCCCAAAAAAATAACAATGCCGATGTTAGTAAACAAATTTGGAAAGTCTGGGCAAATGGTCCCCAAATACGTGACCAATATGTGATGTTCAAACGGACGAAATATTGGTCCACTGCAGAGCGGTGTAAAAGTATTCTCGCGAAGTGGGATCACAGTTGTTCACGGTAGCTGAGCGTGAATTATCTTTGGTGTAGTGTAAAAAAAGATTTTTGAACAAGAGGCTAAGCCAAAGGAACAATCTCAAACGATTGCTGAGCAGAATAAAAATTAACTGATAACCTGTGAAACCAACGAAGAGTTTGATCAAAGATTTATCAGTGACTCCTAGATTGCCAAATGGGAGGGTGACTATCCGTCTTTTGATAATAACGAAAATGGTAGGAACAGTGCTGACAATTTCCAAGGGAAAAGGAAACAGCTTGTGCCATCTTTCCATCTATTGGATACTCTAGACGTTGACCCCATGAAATCTGCCACTACTACGTAGTGGATACCCATCAATGTACTGAGACTATAGTGAACATTCGCATGTAATAAGCTTCATGAAATAGTGTCAGGTCCAATGATGATTCGCGAATTCCGATTATGCGCATTCATAGTCGTTCGTCTAGAGTTCGCGACTCCGTTCGGGAGCAGTGCTGCTGATGACTGTGAATAAGGAGGAAACACTTGCACAGTGCTTTCATGAATCCTTAATATTGAATTGGGTATTGATGCGAGTTAATAAGTCAAGTGATAACCACATTAAATCCAGTGCCAATAAAATCTGTGGTCACAATCGAGAACCCGCGGTAGGTACATACGACTATCGCTTTCGGACAGGATCAAAGTTGCCGTGAGTCACATTTTTACTCTGCATTGAACTGTAGAACACAAACCTAAGATCTATTCTTTTGAATTTGAGAGCGTTATTCTACTCGATCGACTGTTCAGCTCTCTAGGACGCTATCTCTAAGTGAATGACAAGCCTAAGAAATTCTTTTCTTCAGATGAATACATGTAAACAGACGGAACCGAATTCGCGTTTAGGCAAGCGTGAGGCCGAGTTCATTACGAGTAGTGGTAGACATCAACACCAAACCATACAGCAGCCACTTTCTTTAACCGCTCGATTTTTTACATTCGTCAAATAAAAAGTGACCGAACGGAGGCTTTGCATTCTCAAGAGTGGACGATTGCTTGTATAGGGGTGTTCTAGATTTCGCCCGTTCATGTCTAAGAAAACGAATGCATTCAGAAATACACCTTGCTTTGACATTTTCATTCTCGAGTTATTTTCACCTTCAGCGGTATTCGATTATTTGTCCAGTTCCAACCACTACGGAATCCGTGGGCTCCTTAGTTTGTTTTGTTACGCCGAAATAACCTTAGGCTATACGCTTTCCTGACTCACGAATTGTGCTGCATGTTTTGGACTCGAACATCTGTTGGACTATGTGACCTGGTCCCTTTGCTCGCCCTTTTGTTCAGCTGTTGTTAAGACATGATACCATGTGTCCCGAACCGTTATATAACGCAACCGGGAAACTTTTGCGTCTATTTAAGTTGCATTCAGAACTAGATTACTCGTATACTTGTCAACAGGTAAACTAATGAACAGTCCACCCAGCCTATCAGCGTCCGGCTTCATTGTCAAAGGGTAATTTCGTGCATAGCGGCATACTTCACTTCGATAAAAGTTGCTGTGAAATCAAGATTATTGAAAAATAAATATCGCCATAAAGTAAATTTTTTTAAGATCAAGGAACATGCATTTGTAAGGTTACTTTCCAACAACCCTATTCTATGCGGCAATGAATGAAATGGTACTCCGAAAGCGAAATTCAAAAACAAACCCGTGATTGATTTGGACAGAGCTGTGGATATTCAAGATGGAGGAAGTCGAATATGGGAAATACTATTTTCGATTCCCATTCTTTTCAATATGATAATTAAGAAAATTAAGACAAATGCCGTTACTTTTTTCAGGGCACAGTGCTATCAACTCAGCAATGATTGGACTGGATGGATGAGTAACTATTCTTAGATAAATTTTTTGTGCAAACATCAAAGAAGAACAGGAAAAAAAACGGTATTTGACAAATAGTACTTTTAGATTCATCGGATCGCGATCGAGACCACCAATACGTGAGAGCGGCCCACAATGATGAAAATGAGCGAACACTATCTGAGGCTCTATGTTGCGATTCCGCCGGTGTCAGGATATAGTGGTAGTAGAGACAACGGAATCGCCACCACATCGTTCGCCATGGATTGGCCCCCGGAGGAAGCACGTCCGCCACAGACCGATTGCATTCCGCATCCGACGGGAAAGGTTTCATCCACGTGCTTGCATCTTCGTCAACAGCTGGAAGATTTTAACCGATAATATCAAATACAGTAGGCAGTAGTCTTGGGCAAACCCATATGACATGTATCATGCATAAAATCGAATCTCGATAACACCATCATGCAATAAAATGGCGACCCTACGAACGATGAAATCTTGCTGAGTATCAATAGCAAACTTTGCTATTATACAAAGACATAAATACATCGTAATATGAAAAAATCGGCCCAATAAGTGTACCGAACAGTTTCGAATGCGGTGAAATCATACAACAAGACAAAGGAACACCAATACTGGTATCGTAGACTAAAGGTCCTTCACCCCAAAAAGCCTAGAGTGCTGAATGCCAGATCCACTGATTGCTTTGATGGCAGACAACAACTTTCTATCACTCAGACTTTATGTATTTCTCAACCATTCCAATTTTCAGGATCGTAGTTCCGCTTGTGTAGTAAGCTCTAGAGTTTATGGGGCGTCCCTATCACTACACTCATGTGTCAAACATATCATAAAAAATCAATAGGACCAATAGAGATATTATGAACAGACGGCAACCCTCCAATCGATTCCTTCTATTTACATGTACGGAACCGTCCAACCGAACTGCACATAAACGACTGGTGAGTGGAATCCATTCTAATAGTCCATGTTTGCCTCTAGCTCCCAGAGCGATCTCGAGGTCCGGACGAGCACAAGAACTCGAAACCGGGCCACCAGATGCGCGAACAATGAAGTTACGAAGAATGTCAAAGGGAATCAAGGTTAGAGGTTCGAATCTCAAATCCGCCGACAGCTTCGATGTAAGATGACTGTTCGCTGTTACTCGACTTGTTGAGACCTTCCTTGGTTTTAAGCCACTCTACGTCTCGTTGTCCATCTATAATAAACAAACGACTGAGGAATCTTTGTTCATTGACCTTGCTTGTACGATATCAGTGTGAATGGATCAAGAATCTATTTTGAGCTGGAAGCTCAAGATGGTGTTTTATGTCAGTTATGGTGGTGCCGTCGTTCTATGGGATGGCAGTACCTAATCAACATTGAACAACCAGTGGTCAAAAACTTATTCTTGATCCATTCACACTCTAATCATACGAACCAGATATTAGCGCTAACTTCTAATCGGAGTTTTGAAGTATGCAGATGAATTGACGTAGAAGTATCGGGTACGCATGCTTAATAAGCGGTAGTAGTCGTGATGCTGGTGGTGCGCTCTCGATAATTTATATACAAACTATTGGCTATATGCTAACATATCTATACATACACTATAAATAAATTCCCTGTTCCCCAAATTTCAGTTATTCACTATCTATTTCCCCGAATTTCGTTGGTTGAAAATATGCTAATGACGGTATTTTGACTGTCCTTACAATGATGATAGCATCCTTGGTCATCCGCAAGATTAGTCGGAATGAACTCAACTATCAGTCTTCTCTTCATTCTTTATTACTGAATGTATTTGAATGTGTTTTCTCGTTCAATCTTCATTCTCCATCTATCTTCGGTAACCTCTCATCTATAGTAATGAATAGCAATTACATCCGAAGAGAATTTTCTATCCGTTACTTGGGAGTAGATTGGGCCAAGAATCTTTGCTGAACAACGCAGGCTGAATCCGTGTTCACCAAGATACGCAAACTCTTCTTCTTGTTCTTTCGTCTTGGAGAAGCTCAGGGTTCTCCAATTTGTCATTTCATGCATCTTCATCTCATGACTCTACTGTTCCTCGGTGTTCTTTTCCGGCTTGAAAAAGAAGAATTTTACTCTTGTTGTCAATTTTCTAAAACTAATTGTATATTGTAGTGAAATTACCAAAGATATGTCCATTAATTCCATTGTCCGAAAAAATTTTGATACCTGTGATACACACACTTAGAGTGTCCTATCCAACGCTAACCACTGTCTCCAGGCAGCACTGTCTAAAGTTTTTTTTCGTATTCATTAACTCGTCTCACATTTAGGCTGTTCGCTGTTCGTGTTTCTACCTGTCCCTTACCCTGTCCGCTTACGCGTAAACAGCGAACTGGCAAATAGTGATCTTAGAGCTCATCTCCAATTGTAGTGCTACTGGATTTTTTATTCAGCTTCATCACTGTCTTACTAAAATGTGTCATGACTACCGTGATATACTCGTTTCAAATAATCACCATACATTTTATTTCAGTCAGTTAGATATTCACTGCATCCGGAGGCATAAAGACACTATTTGATGTGACTTAATTCGATTCAGTTAGGTTCCCAAATCCGACAATTTTGCCGACGCCTGCCCACGCGCTGAGAGAATCCCACACGTCGACGCTTTGCTTCATTCTTTGCACAATGAAAACCGAGCACGGCATTTTCCAACGAAGGAGCAAAAGATGGTAATCCCGGAATCATAAGAAGAGAATAGATGAGACGTACTTCCATTGTAACGAACTATCGCTTTATTGCATGCAGGTTACAGGAGCGCATCGGAAAGGGGAAGTATTGTAGCCTCTAGCGTGAACTCTGCAACTTGTAGTGGAATAAAACAATCACACAAGGCCTCAACTGGTCAAAAATGGTGAAAGGCTATGAGATGGCGAAATGTCACCTATCGTCAAAATTGCCGGCGATTGTACGATTCGAACCTCTGAACTAAGAAGTGATAGAAAAGTATTTTGTTTGATTGTAGAAATTCCAAAAGAAATGGAACACACAAACAACGACCGTATTTGTGACTCACCAACGGGAGCAAACAGAAAGGCTAATAGCAACAGGAGTGGGATTAGAAAACATAGAAATCCAATCAAATGACAACAGCGACGTAGCGATCGTTTCAGTCCAGTCCAAACGGTAAACACAATTCGATGAGTGAAGGGAGTTTCGGAAATCACTGACCTGGAATGATAAGCCAGATAATAAAACGAGTCGTTCAGTATGATTTCAGTTAATAACAGAAAAAATCTTTAATGTTTGTGCTTATTATTTACCGCCAAAAATCCGTCTATTAGAGGGAGAAACAAAATGTCACATTTCCGTTCCAAACGTTCGAAACCTGATAAGAGGGAGTACAGTTCGAGCTCTGCGAGTCATCAGTGCTGTAGAGTATAATTTTCCGCCTCAATGTGGCCTACGGGATGGCAAGCGTTATAAACACCTAAGCTTGCAATAAGACCATAAATATAAATATATATATATATATATATATATACGCATCCAGATACTATTCACTACTTCTATATATACATTTGTATATTCTGGGGCATTCTGCCCTCGTTCCTAAGATTGGCTCAGCCCAACTGACAAAGAATTATCAACGAATCACAGTTGTGGTTCTTCTGTGGACTCTTCGACGAAGAGCTTCCATGCACACTCCTGATGCTACAGATTCGATTCTGGTGATATATATATATATATATACAAGTAATTTGATCATTATTTATACTTTGACGAAGAGAAGCGAATAAGAAGCCAACTGGAGAACATATGCCACACGATCAAGTAGAGTTAATCAAAAGCGTTTCTAATCTCTAAGCTTGGTTTTCGGATCATGAATGTTCGTTCTTTAACGGGCAATCTCGGCAATCAGAACCTGATAGAAACTAACAACTTGAGCTATGAACATCAATTTTCAGTTAGAATTCAATTAGGTGGACAAACAATTCGCATTAAGCTTCAAGAGTAAATAAATCGAACCACATACATGTGGAGAAAATCATGTCAAGACAAAGGAAAAGAAATCAAAGGTCAGATTTGTAGGGCGTACCAATTTTCAGTAATGATTTGGACGGCGGAATTTCACAAACTAACCTGCCACTGTCTTTATCCTCGTGAAAATGAGATAAACGCGGATGAATTGGCTTTTCGGTCAAATAAATCGGAGCGTTTGGCATGAACAATTTCAGGAAAATGCGCTGAACCGTATGTGCAACCAGGCGAATGGTAGAGAGGAAAAGATTACCCAAAGCAAAGAGAACGGCAATGATTAGAGCCAAGCCTTCAATTATACCACGACGAATAAACTGCACACCCCGAAACCCAAATTCACACATATTTGACACGGGTTTCATCGTCCTATGGGACGGTCGTATTCGTGCGTCCGAATCACTGCGTTGTATACGACGCCGGGAAATTCGCGATTCATCCAACGTGGACTCATTCTCCTCTATGTCGCTTGAAATGAAATTGCCGGAAGCATCGTCTGATCCGTTGTGTCCATCGTTTTCCAAACCTTCGACAAATAAAAGCAAGATGCTTAAGAGGTCGTTTAAACACAATCCTAAGTGTTCAACACCCTTCAACCCAATGACACTACCATAGCTACTTAGCTCTTTCTGATGACTGGAGAAAGTTACATCAGTGTTATTCAACTACGAAGCGAAAGACATTCAAATATTGTAAAAATGCAAGCTGTTCAACGCGTTCCGTGGTCTTCGATAGTCGAAAGGTAGTCGAAATTATAGTTAATGGGAAATGAAGTGCATCTGGCCTCACGAAACAAACGGCCACAGTAGTACTTCACAGTGTGATTAGTTTGGCAATGATTCCCCGCTTAAGAAGTCGCATGGGTCTTTGGGCAGCATTAAGATGTGCATCATCATCATCATCGTTCAGCGTTAAACAGCAAGGCAAGCCCCACTGACCCAGAGTTACACGTTTAAATAAAAAGATTCAATACCAAAGCGGAACAGGGACTGGACTTACAGAGGCGGGAAAAGATAAGATGCTGCTGATGCCAACATACGAAACACAGTCTAACTTTACAAACGCACGTGTTTTCAATCATTCCGATTCGATAGAAAATGACAGCACGATCGCCACTGTTCACGGTTCACTGCCATATCCTTCAGTGTC
>LUCM01005644.1:0-54245 GCA_008360955.1 Fasciolopsis buskii | reverse complement strand
CCCAGCAGGCAAGTCGAACGAGTCTTTCCGGACCCCAACCACGAAGAGCAAAGACAGTTGAGAACACTTACTTTTACCTATGTTCGCCTGGTACATTTTTCTCCATTTATCCACGGTTGCCACGGTTCATCTGTTGGCCTTCTCACAATGGCCTTTCTTCTCATTCCTTAGGAGGGAACATCACAAACATAGGGCACGATATTGGTTAGACGAGTGTTCGTCTCATACGCAACACGTGACCCAACCAGCAGCTAAGACTCTACATAAGTTTCATACGCTGATAACAAGCTTATGTCTCAGAAGGTGGCAACCAATACCAGTATTCCTATACCTCAAAATATTGACTCACCCGGTCACCCCATCCAATCCTGGACCATATTTACAAAACCGTAAAAGTATCGCGTTGTCAGAAAAACATCCAACCGCACCGAAACATCGCACCATACCACGCATACTACCACGTTCTCGCCACCGAAAAAAAAAATAACAACAGAAACTGACCAACTCCGCATGCAGTAAAATCTTCATCCGCAAGGCAGCGGCGTACAGCTCAATGGGCGCCCATCTACTTGCATCAATTAGTCTTCCACTCGTTTTTCCGACTGAGTTGCTAACTCATATCAATCCCCAACTTGGAGGACCAGGAGACTACTTCGTCAGTCCTCTACCCATTGACCTTCCAGGCATGATTGGATCTTCGGCTTCAGATAAGCCATCCTGTATAGCTCGTTGGATCATGGAGGCACGCAAGCCGTCACACCACGTCAAGGTGTAGTCTCGTTGTGACAGTCCCTACTTAGAAACATTACTTATTCCATTAGGAGACTGTTTAAAATAAAAGTAAGCATCTGACGCAGGGATTTAGTACACCAGATACCGGCTACACTGTGTATATATACATATATATAATAAATACACACAATATATATATATATAAGTGCCCATAAATTGCGCATACAATTTTGTAACGATTTGACCGTACATTTAGTGATATCATGTAGACACACGCAAATGGATCTGTACGATAGACCATATGATAGCGACCCAGTAGTCAGCGAGAAACAGATCAGTTCAGCTGGGCTTGTATAAGCGTTTACTTTGCATGAAAGTGGTCTGATTTTGTCACTGCTTCGAAGCACCAGACAATAATGGAAGGGAAACTAAAAAATCAAGAGGCAGGAGAACTAAACAGGATAGGAATATCTTGACGCATGCGAGCAATTGATTAGGCCATTAGGCTGTATCGCATCCCACTATCACGTTGGGTGATCTCGTGGACTCAAATCCGCTAATCGAGTTCGACTTAATTGGGGCAGTTTGTTGGTTGCAGTTTTCCCATCATTCTGCCAGGTCACAGAGTGACCCTGGCCCATCTTCTAAACGTTAACTGTCTCAAAGAACAGTGCAAACCAAAACAGTGTATCTGCGCGGATGTATATCGTGCGGCCCAACCATCTTGACACAGTAAACTTAGGTAGAAGATAGTCTTGACTTCGGTTGAGTCATACTCACAGAGTAGGTGACCAAAGGAGAGCACTGACAAGGTCGAGGATGAGGTAGATTTTCGTCTGGCAAACGTCCTCCGTATACAGTCCAGTTAATCACTACGTCAACAAATCTGTTACCATTTTTTGATGCTTACACCCAAAAATTATTCATCAATATTCTTGAATGTAAAATATTAGGCTTTATTCCGATTGACTACTGGACTGTGAGGGAACCGTTGAATAGCGACACATCACCTAGTCCAAACCACCTAGCTTATGCTTATCACTTCTTGACGACATAGAGCATGTGCGCCCCCTCTCCCATAGGTTGCATCTCAGACACGATTCAGGACACTTTCTATCAAACGCTGCACGCAAACAAAAGCAAGATGATATCGTGGTTCCATAAAAAAACTGAGTCTCGAGTAGTATGTTGCCTGTTCACGAACGCATAGCATTCAGGTCATTGTGCTTTTGATTCCTGTTGCTCACAAAAAGGGGAACGGTCATTGGCCTGCTATGTAGACCACTGACTATTTCTCGATAGTGAAATCTTCGGGAATTTGAAATGCCGCTCACCTCCAGTCAGCGATGGATACGAATTCACCTTATCACTTTGCAAGTCGTACTAGAGCACTATCCTCGGATCCGAATACACGTTCAATTCAGTTCAGGTCAGTTTGGACAACCATTAACTTTGCACCAACGTGCTCTGGTTGTGGTTCCTAATTCACAACACCATTTGCTCAAAAAAAGGGAAAAAAGAACGAGTAATAGTGAAGATCGACTGCAAAATAGTAAGCTAAAGAACTATGCAGGAGAAGAAAGGTTTCGAATGCAAGAACCCCACGGATTGCGGTATTGAGCCATCACTTCGGGGATCTCGTTGACCCCAGCCCGGTGGTCTAACTGGTCAGTACAATCCCAACCGGGATGGAAGCCGGCTTGATTTTCACGCATACATCTTTGGTAAGTACTAGATGATCAGCGGATAATATTGTCTCCAACAGCCCGGGGTGCGATGCTTACCAAACTCATTTTTCTGCGGTTTTTATATGAGGATCCATAAACTTTCTTGTAAATCGGCGCAATCACCGATTTACATCAGCTCTTAGGAATCTGCTCTCTTTCAAAGATTGATCACAGAGGCTTAGTTATCTCCGATGTTAACACTTCGCCAAAATCCTTGAAGAAGGAAGGGGACATTCCATCGGGTCCAGCGCCTGTTACATTAGTTAAGGAAACCAATCTCCCACATCACTTACACTTCTGATAGAGGGCTGGTGCCTACCTGCAACGAACAGTACCTCGCGGTTTCCCATTTTTCTTGGGGAACTCTAACCCTAACCTTTGATTGAAAAGCCTGTCGCACAAGGCAGTGGGGCGTTAATTCGGCAGGGGAACTTAGAGCAAGAGCATACGTATCACCTACCGCCATGTAAGAAGCAATGGACAGCACGGTATTGACTATCCTGCGCGACGACCGATGAAGTGTGAAATTCATTGTTTCTGCTATTCATTGGGTCATTTTAGACGAAGACTGCTGGAGAATCCAGCCACGAAACAGAAGCAAAATTAAGATTCACAACTAAAGCCTTTAGTTCTAACAAAAACCTGTTCACAAGGCAGCAAGGAGTAGCTGAGTGGAAGCCTATCTACGTGGATCAATTATTCTTCCACTTAATTTTCCGATTAGGTTGCCAGCTCAGATCCAGCCTTAACCTGGAGCGTCAGGAGGCTAATTCGTCAGGCCTCTACCGATCGACCTATCCAGCATGACAGGAATTTTTGCTTGAGATGAACCGTCGTAGATAGCTCGTTGGGTTATGCGGGCACGCAAGCTGTCACAGCACGTCAAGGTGCAATCCTATTATGACATATATACGCATCCAGATACTATTCACTACTTCTATATATACATTTGTATATTCTGGGGCATTCTGCCCTCGTTCCTAAGATTGGCTCAGCCCAACTGACAAAGAATTATCAACGAATCACAGTTGTGATTCTTCTGTGGACTCTTCAACTAAGAGCTTCCATGCACACTTCTGGTGCCACAAATTCGATCCTGGTGAGATATACCAATTCTGAGTGTACACGTGCAAGGATGTTCAGGCAAGAGAGTACTGGGTACGCATACCTGACGAGCGACAATAACCGCCAAACCGGTCGTGTGCTTCCGGGCAAATTTTGTTCACGCATCCAGATACTACGCACTACTTCTACATATATATGTATACATATATATATATATATATATATATATATATATATAACTAGTCTACAGATTTTGTGCCATCGGGACCATGGGGAAAAAGGAAAATACGGGGAAACGATGTCTTTGCAGAGCTCATCATATACATGCTAGCTCTTCTAGGCTCCTCCTTCATATCCGTGATTGTCTGGTGTCGTACATGGAAACACGGTTGAAGAATTCAATCACTCGAACAGACACTGAATTCAGGCATATTGATACCACTGGAACGCACGGTTTCCTGAGACAAGTAACGGCTGGAAGACGGATCAAACTGATCAATCCCTGGCTATCGAAAAGGTAGGTTAGGTCTAGTTAGATAATTAAGAGGTCTCCAAGGAGACGATTGGAGGCCCAATATTTCAATCGGTAGCGCTCTTGCATTTGAAATGTTTTCCATTCTTCAAAGTCGTCATGATCTTTTTATTAATCGGCGCTTCGAGGTGGCAACCAGGACTGAAGCACTTTAGAGCAGTTAATGACAGTAAAAAGATGGAAGTGGAAATTGATTTAAACAACGATGATCAAGCGCCGTAATGAAAACGAAGCGATTAAAAATAGATTATACGGATGAGATTTCTGTTTAGTTAGGGTATTTCTTACCAAGAATGTGACGTGCCAACCAACTTCGTGGACGAGAACCACCGGGCAATTTCTGAGCAACCTTCTGAGAACTGAAGAGAAGAAAGAAAATAAGACATTTGGTTAATAAAGTCTAACAAGTAAGCAGAATATGAAATCATCTTGTGGTACAGTTCACATAAAAACGAGACAAATACTGTGAAAGCATCCCCGTTAGACCGGGGATAAACAGTACTCTGACCTCTGTTTCGATTTCATCACTAAGAGTACTTCGTAAGAACAGACGCCACCAGCAGATCCCGGCAGTATTCGTTGTGGGAGGAGGAGGAGAAGGAGCACTGTGGTCGAATCCAAACAGGATTATTGAAGGACACATGAATGCCGTAAGACAACCAGTGGAGGAATTTCGTGATCATGAGGAATTTTTTACAGTACGACTGACGGAACATTAACCCAGCGGTAATCGACGAGAATAACAAATACGGTACGATTCTCGCCCTCAAATCGCTTCAACTCCAAGCCGCGATTGCAAATGAGACAAAACTGTCTGTGTATATTGAGGAACTTGACGAGAGATAGAATGATAGAACAACCAAATACCTTTCCGACCAGATTCAAGAGGTTAATTAAAGTAACATGTAGTCGGTGAGGGACCACCATAAACGCGGGGGAGGGGAGGGGGGCGAAGTAGTTCACACGAGTCGACTGGACATGAAAGTGGCTCCAGCAAGTTCATTCTTTTATTGAAAACATTGTGTTCAGGTTGAACGGGCCTATTAGACGAATTGTAACTCTTGTGACCAAAAATAGGCGATCATGCACAAAGCTGACGAATGTGCCGCTTAACGTGTCCCCGTCAATCAAGGCCAACTTAAATGACATTCCGCATTATAGTCTAATTACCGGCTGCTTAACAAAAACTCCCACGCGTACAGGGAGACTTTGTATGTGCATATGAATAGAACAATTCAGAATTCATTAGAAGGAAATTTTACCTGAGGGCATTACTTAATGGTGAATCAAAAACTTGGATCATTCCACTGTGTTCCATAACCAGTGATCACATTGTACGTCTTAGCTCTGACCATAATATTGCTGAAACAGCTAACCTTTTCCTGAGGAGAGTGAGCAAATGATAGATCAATAGAGCAATTCGGATTTTGGGAACATCTGAGAATATTTACAAGACCTTTCATTGGATTCTTCGGAACACTACTTTTCTCTCAAAATCAGCGGTTCAAGCCGTTAGCTTGCAGTCATATCAAGATATTTCTCCGTAGAATCAGATATGCGTTGTTAACGGATCGTTCATTATGTTTCCTCCAATGCTTCGAATTCGAAACATTCTCAATGCACAAATCGAAGAATTTCGCAAACAATTATAGACACACACACACACACACGCACACACACAAAACAATTGTGACCTGATCGGAGTGCAACCAAGCTATCCTAATCTGTACGTCATGGTCGATGCGCCCATATACTGCAGTCAACGAATGAAAAAAAGATTGAACCACAAGGTCCTATCCGGATGTTCCAACGACGCTCATGAATTCATCATCGTTCAGCGTTAAACAGCAAGGCAAGCATCACTGACCGCTGCCTTTCTCCAGAGTTACAGTTTGTATAAAAACAGTGAATATCCAAGGGGAACAGGGAGTGGACCTACACAGGCGGGAAAAGATAAGATGCTGCTGCAGCCAACACATGGAACACAGTCTTACTGTACATGTGTTTTCAATCATTCTGATTCGATAGAAAATGACAACTCGATCGCCACTGTGCATGAATTGTGCGAGTTGTTGATCAAACAGTATGCAATTCACTCCCCGGTTACGGGAAAACAATTCGGATGCATTTTACCGCCAGAGAATAACAGAGGGAAA
Source organism: Fasciolopsis buskii (assembly GCA_008360955.1). Taxonomy (NCBI): domain Eukaryota; kingdom Metazoa; phylum Platyhelminthes; class Trematoda; order Plagiorchiida; family Fasciolidae; genus Fasciolopsis; species Fasciolopsis buskii. Next base: position 48,033 of record LUCM01005644.1, on the reverse strand, counting down.
AAGTCCTGCATGTGGAATGTTCAAAATCTAAATGAATCTCACAGATTTGATCCCTATCGTCAAGATTGGTGTTCTTTCTCAAAGTTCGAATTCACTATTCTTACTAAAATTGTTCAAGTCTAAACCATTTCATGCTCTCTAAAACTCACAAAAATAACCCATACACACAATACATATGAACATCACGTTGATTGTTGAGTTTATAAATCAAACATGAGCGGCAATGCAGTTTTCAATCGAAGGCAAACATATAGAAAATAGTTGGGACAAAATTCGCAACTAATCTGGGCCAAACCAGTTGTGTCAACAACTGATGATTCGCTTGGGGCATATCAACAAAACGAAGATAATACATTATCCGGAATCAAATAATTGCATTTTTCAATTACGATACATGAACTTAGCTAATCATAATGATACTAAACAAGGGATAGACAACGTCATGGTGTGACTAGATAACGAAAACTATTAAGCCCAACAAATGCCTCCATACGCCTCAGTATGGTTGGGAGTGGATGTTTCGGAGTCCGAGTTGGCCACTCGTCCCGAACGCATCTCAAAAGGCCCTCGCGTAAGGGTCGTTACTGGGCACCCAAGATTTTTAGTACTCCTTCTCCTGAGCAACCAGTCACAGGTCCCCAGTGGGTTGCGTCACCCTTAGATCATTCTGCTGCTTTTGTGTGTTAGATCATTTAGTCAAAGGCTCGGGGCAGGGTCCCACAAAGTTAACCATCTATTTCTGTTTGGGTAACTGGGGTGTATTTGGTCACAGAGGAATTATGGATCCCGTTAGATAGCTGATGGCGTAGAAATGGGGGAAAGAGAAGCCATCACATGTGTTGGACCATACACATTGCTCCCTTACTTTTCCGATTCCTCGGACATTCTTTTCGTCCACTGTTATGGTCCCTATGGCGCATGGTCTGTACACAGATTTGCGCAAATATTTATATTTATAGTCCAGCAAGTTCCAAAACAAAAAGAAACCGGTAGCCCACCAGTTGAGGAGTTTTGAAGCCAATGAAAGCTTAAGAAAACTTCATTTCGGTTTAAACGAAAAAGGGAGAGCAAAAACACTGGGCAGTTTGCGTAACTAACAGAAGAAAGTTATATAACATGAAGCAGTAGCTTCTAGGCGCGAAACGCCGAAAAGAGATACAGGAACAGATTGGGTAATATCCCACCTATGGGCTGTGATAGCGGGTTCAGCTGGTCCCGGGCCGGCGGGACGAGACCAGATGGTGGAGTGTCGTTTTGCCCACGACCTCTCTTCGGTCCCGTCCGCCAAGCCAGTCCCACCGGGCCCGTCCCCGCTTACAGGTGGCTGCGTGGTCAGGTCCAGCGCAGCATCAGCAGAGTCCACGTGAGGCACATATTGGTAGACATACGTGGAAGACGACGCGCCCAAATGTTGGGTCCGTGCCGTTGCATGATTATCTATTGGATCCGAATGTAATATTGGGGTCACGGTCACAGTAGTTTTGATGGGTGTGCGAGCAGATCGACGTGCGTTTCGGGTCCGAACGCCGCTCATTGTGGTGTTATTCTCATCTTGTTCAACTAACAAACTGGTCGTGTTGTTTGTGTTGCGCTGTCGATCAACGGATTGCTAAAAAAGGAAAAGTGAAATAAAACTGGCATTAGCAATGTCATGGATAGTCACGTGAACTCATTCATATTTGGTTATTTTGTATTCCATTTGCTGATAAGATGAGAGACAAGAAAAATCCAAAGCTGACGTACGCATGCATCTATAGTTTACCTTATTTCACTGTTTCCACACGTCTCTTGATACGTAGGACAAATTATTCGTTTGTAACAACGTCCAAATGTACGGGATCCGTAAAGACGTCCGATTCTCCATCTTTCTCTTAGACACGCAACCACATCGCGCAAAACTAGTTTCGTTCAATCAACGACCTTTGTCTTCCTTAAACTTTTCATCCTGATTTGGAGTTTCATTACAACCATGGAGGCAAAAATTAACATTGAATGATGTTGTTTTAGGAGATTTACCTACGGTGTCTCAAATTCAACACTCCACGCTCCAGATTCTCAGGACTAAGAAAGGACAAAGAATTGCAGTCTCGAATCGACATACAAGAGTAGTCATCTTTTGTGAATCGATTCACGTTTCGTTTGCTCTGTTATGCACCATTGATCTCATTTCAACATCACGGCTCTTTGATAAGTTTTTATGCGTTTTCAATATTTGCAAAAGTGCTAGCACGGTGAGAATTTCTGAGAGACACTACAGATGTTGGCTTCATTTGGTACTGTCTGAATACAGAGGTAATAGTCACATGGCTAAAATGCGAGTATGAGCCGGGACGAAAACCGATAAAGCGAATGTAATCAGGATATCAAATCATAATATATATATATATATATATTATATATATGTAATGAGCGTTGAGATCAGACATGAAGACGCAGTGTTTGAACACCGTCACCTTCGCAGCATGGGTAGAACATGGTGGAAGAATCTTTTCGGTAACTGGGAGGTTAGGCATCGGGTACTGAGTCCTAAGCTTTACTCCTTCGAAGAACGTATAACCAGGCGATAATTCTTTGGGCATGTGCAAAATAGGCCACCAACAACGACCACCGTTACACAGCAGGGCAAGCTCCACTGACTGCAAAACACATCCTAACCATCTTAACCTATTCGGAATCCGTCCCTGTTCTAAAGATCAAACTCTAACACCCAGGACCTTTAGCGAGCAAATTGGATGTAATGCTTGCTGAACTAATTCCCCGTTTTTTCCACAGGAGAACCTATCACGTTTGTTGTAAATGGCGCAATCACCAATTTACATCAGTCCCTGCAGGATTTATCACTTGATTTATTCATCCATTTTCACTGAGATTACCACATACCGTTTGAGGAGTAAGGGGGGGGGGGGTTCGAGTACTTTTGAGATAAAAAGTATTGTAAAAGACTACTCGAAGATTAGTTGACTTCTCGAGAATCAGGAGTAGAATTTTGCAGATGAAAGCAACTGCAAGCAACGTAACTCCTCTCAAATATATAACCAGAAATTCAGCAGGTTTAACCAAGATAATTTTCTCGTGTTTTTAGCCTCGACAGATGAAAAACACTGAACGTTATTTGAACGATGCCACTCGAGAAATTCGCCAAGGATATGGCATCGAGTGAAAAAATCTACGGTATAAATGATCAACAGCAATTTCACTCCACACATGATGACATTTGTTAATCAGTAAAAAAGGGTACAAATGAAAACAAAATTTGCTTACACGTCGTGTCCTCCTCTCAGAGACCATACATTCTGCATGAGTGCACCATTCTCCTTGGATTTGCTTGCAACGAGATCGCAAGATACGAGGGCCCGAGACTGATGAATTTTCGGAGCTATTGACATGTATCGTTTCGAAAGAACAATAGGAATGATTTCTTGTAAAAAATGCCATTCATATTTAGAATCGAGCGGACAAGTCTAGAACCACGACGGCAAAAAATGGATAGTATTATATACAGTACTCCAAAGTTGAATAAAAACCATCGGGATCTATATGAAATAAAAAAATTCTCAGCCATGCTTCTAATGTCCAACGGCGCAAAAAGAATCAGAGAATCAAAACACTTTGCTGAAAATACCTGATCAACAACAATGGCAATCAATATTTGATGATTCAACAAGCAAATATCATGTTGACGTGGACCATAAGCAGGCCCGCGCATTCCATATGGCATTGTAGTCATGTCCGTTTCAATTACAGGTCACATTTACTGATGACTGATAACGCATTGCTCGCCAGCTCGCACACCAGCTCGCCAGGCGGTTTAGCAGCGGATAAGCTGTTGTGCAACTCAGCCAATCACACTCACTCACTGGCTGGGTGACCGATAATAAGAGCGTGTCCCTGTCTTTTTATGCTATATAAAGTATTGGTTTCTGACTAAACTTGGATATACTTCCCGTATTCCTTCCTGGTTATTTATCATTGGGAATTGGAAGACCCCGCAGTCACGCATCGGAGACAACCCAAGGGTTTGTATACTGAGACAGTTTTCATCTAGTTTCGTCTAGAGCGTCTAGCCAGAAAAAAACAGTACATGCGAGTTTGGCCTCATGGGTATAGTTACTAAAAGATCAAACGTGGTGTAAAAAGCATGCACTGTAAGACATTATCATTACTCTTACAGTATATTTGCAAAAACATCAGTTTACTTCCTCGATAAACGTCTCCGTTTTACCCGTTGTATAATCCATAAATAAGTCAATATATGCAGATCAGGCAAATTATATGCTGATGGAGTTTTACCAAAAAACCTTAGCGATGGGTAGATGATCCCCGAAAAAACAAAAAAAACAATGCTATTTCGAGGGGTTTATTTAAATACCCATATTGATCGTGTCATTGAAGCAAAAGGCTCACGACTCAGGCTACTTAGTACTCAAATCTAGGGAGGGAAGGAGTCAAATTCCAGTTGCCACAGGGCTTCTAGACACTATGATAAACCTGGCCCAATGCAACAGAGTGAGCAAATCTGTCACACAATAAAACTTCAGTCAGAACATAATATGGAGGAAGAAAATCAATGGTTTCAAATGGGGGAGAATGACTTTTGTCTATTGACAATGGAAATAGTGACGGGAATTTTTGTTTTCAATACCACGGGAAGATATACCAAATAAGACGCAATTTCCTTCGTGAGCGATAAAAAGAACTGTGATGGCTGAAAGGCCAAACAACAAATGAGAGCACGTGACGATGTAATCCAGAAAAGTGCATGGCGAATGAAGATCGAATTGCCGGTGAGATTACTTCACCGATGAGTGTGCATGTTTTGATGACCCATAGAGAGCTCCAAAAAAGCCTGCCTGGGGAGAGGATACATTCAAAGCTAATCATAATGACAAGAAAGTTATCGCATCCGGCTCGCCCGGTGACCTGACTTGCATTTAATGTTAGTGCGATTAGTCAAAAGACTAATAGAATGAATTTCCTAGTAATCTGATTGTTTTGGGTTTGATCTTAGAGCCACTAGCCTTTACCGGATATCTTCTGGTTTTGGTTTCAGCTTTGCCCAGTTGAACAAAAGAGTTAGCTAAAAAAAGAATCCGTTGAAACGAAAAAAACCCTCAAAAACCACTAGGCCACAGATCAACAAACACTGTCAAATCTTTGTTAAACGGACGACGACGATATCCATGCGATCTTGTAAAATTGTTCTTTTAGACACACTGTCTTGATATTTTCCACTTCTGATGTGATATATAACCGCATTATTTCACCCTCAGGTACTACTGTATTTGGATCAACTAAAGTGTTGTGTTTAACGCACGCCACGGCTTCTCTGAAACTGAGTAATTTACTGAGCAGTCGACTTACCTCATCCCCTCGCTTTCGTTAGCCAATACTTCTACCTGATGCGCGCATCGCTCTTCATTACACAGTTCGTAATCCATTTCTTAGGCTCCTGATCGGTTGGTACCAAAAGATTTACCAAATCTCACTAATTTTCGAATCCGGAGGACGGGTTTGTAAGCGTCTAACTGCACAATTAGCATCAAAATATCCATTACTTCCAAGATTTATCTGATCCAAAGTTGTATACGACGAATTATCCTTCGTATGAGACTTCTATTTATTATTAGTGTTTCCCCGGATTCTGGACGTCCGAATTCATTGTTAGCCTTCACAGAGTTGCAATCAGTGGGCGCACAAGAACAAAAGCCCACATTTCAACTGCCTGGTGGTGATTAATATAGAAACGTTCAATCGACTTTCATAAAAACGATTATCGACTGGGATGCAGTCTATACTACTTCCCACATTATTCCGGAACCACATCAAAACTACTCGGAAACGCCATTCAACTAGTTTTTCTGGAGATCTCGTTTGCATAGGTTTGAAACGTGATCCATCTTACGAAATGTAAGGTTCACTGAATATCTGTGTATTGCTCTGTTATCTGCGAGTACCTGCACCCTTGAAAAGTCTTGCGAAATACAGACATGTTCTTACCCAATTCTGAATATTCCTGACGTAATTCTGAAATAACGCGGGAAATGCTACGCTAATACACATTTTCCCAGTGCCGAAAACCTCCCAGACGCCAAAATAGCCACCAGCCGAATCGTCCAACATGCGAAGAGCGAAAGAACACACAAAGGTTTCGCTTGGACTACAAAGAGTAGACATATGCGCAGCATACGCCCGCTCCAGAAGCTTTAAATGCAGCCGGAGAAACCTGCTATTCCTGGCATCATGTGCTCATACTGAGGGCAACAATTTGAAGTGAAAATTCGCAATCACATTCCACCTTTCTACCAATACTGAGGCCAGATTGGAATGGTGAATCGCAACTATCCATGGCTCTTTGAGTTATCCCGAACAAGTTATGCTTCGGGGTTGCTCACACGAAGGTTCTTCTGTTTGGAAACCCTAGAGGGAATATTTGACTCAGCCGTGACCCTCAAAGCAGCGTGGCGTTAGCTCAGCACCGAAGTAGCCTGGAAGGATTTTCCTCAGACTTGTCACATGATATCAAGCAGTTGTTCGCACATTGCTTTCTCTTTCGCGGTGCAAAAAGTACTGTTCCAAAGGTTAGATTTCGTCAGCTCTCCCGTACATCCTGCGGAACAGTATTATTTGTGCTGGGGGCTGCCAAACTTAGTCGGCCAATATCTGTCCGATAATTTCCCCATAGCCGGGAAAAAGTTCGAAATAGTTTACCCGTAAGTCCCCATCTAGTGAAGGTTTTGTGGGCGCCTTTGCTCGCTGAAGAGGTTACTCCTAGAGCTCAGCAGTTGTCCTTGAAAGATGTGGTGAGACTGAGCTTCGTCTGATTTACACTCACTGAATTGTCAAGCATGACTGGGCCTTTGATCACGTCGAACATCACATTTTTACGGGGCGACCATTTAGCATTTGCCAATAATCACACTTCATTATATCGTACATTATCATTTTGTGCATAATACTTTGTTGTTTTGTGAAATAAACGACAATTTTTTTCCCTGTGCAACTCCCTGGGAGACCGCAGTTAGTTTTTGTCCTGCGCTTGTGGTCTTGTCAACCGTTACAGTTTATATACCAGGCCTCATCGCTCATTATCCATCTCCCTTTGTTCGCGATGGAACCGGGATTCAACAGCCACAGTGACCATTGATTTGGGCTGGGATGCGGAAAACCACCACGGAACTCGACCGAACTTGTGGGCGGCCTCTAAACCTGTTCTATACATCCTGATCTACTGAGAGTTGCTTTTGCACTTACCTTAGTGTCCACCGCCCATTGTTTTGTCATTTATCTTCTCGATTCACCACGAAACTCAAAACGCTCTAAGTGACGTTTCTACTGGGCATGGCTGATTAAGACGAACTGAGTGTGACCAACTGTCGCGTGGATAATACATGTAATAATTCCAACGGAATCCGTAATCCGTACATACCTTAGTGCAAAAAAGAAGTGTAATTTGAATCAAAATATTCCTTGCAAAAGACCCAGACCACAGAGACAAGCACAAATACAACGGTGTAGAAGAAATACGCAAGTCAGAACGAGGAACAAACTCACCGACTGTCGGTGTCATCATCCATTCCAGTCTCTCGATTTGACAGATTGTGGCCGCCGGTGGACAAACTGACCCCGGTCACATTTTTCCTATGATCCCGTGATTTCGACATGTCTGTTGTGACCGTTTCTTCATGAAAGTATAATGTAGTTGCCTTTTGTTGTGGTTCGACTGAAAAGCAGCACAAAGTCAAGAGCGATTTCAAGAAACCTCGAACCTGTTACGCTGATCAGCGCAAATGATCCGTACACGTCGATCTACATAAGTCCATACAATCCAAATCCTTTTTCGACGCGATCACAAACAGAATCTAGAGTCCGACAGTTTGTCAAAACTGGTTGGACAAGAGCACGACTGACCGGCCGATTGTGTACCGGAATTTGTCGTGTGATTTCTATCGGAAATTGAAAAAATCTCGTCCTTGGAAAGTCGATAAGATTGGATCGATGACTCAGCGTGGGCGCACGTGCACCAGCGGGTGTAGACAAGCTTTTTCATCGTACATTATTACTAGGCCGTTGTACTGATTCTAACAAGTTAGCTACTAGGTTTTTAAGCGTTGACTTCACTTTTCTCGATGATCGATGGTAACAAACGTTGGGCATGCGTGTATATTTGAGCGCACGAGATTCGCAACAATAAAAAACATTGATCACGTGAGTCAAACCAATGCACATAAACATAAACACACACGCGCACGAGGGTAGTTCGTGTATTACCAAACAAGACTTCGGATACAGTAAAAACATTGAGAAGCAGTATGTAAAATCAAGCTAAGATGATTGAGTTGAATGACTCATTTGTGACTCTGTAAGTTGGAATGAGTTTAAAACGTAAGCCTGAGTGGAACCATCATACGGTTTTCTATTTAGTAGACTTTATCAAACTAGAAATACATTTTCGCGATAGTTTCAAAGCAACCCGTCCCGAGGATGTGCCAACCTAGACAGAGATGCACACTGAATCAAGCATGGGAGTATCTCGGGTGGGGAACAAATCTGTCGTATACAAGAAGTTCACACGAGCGGAGATGGGTTGGCAACTGAATGAAATGTGTGAAAAAGTGTGACTGGTTGTCAGATAAGTAAGAAAGCAGTTTAGATTGATAACCCTAGGAACAGGTGAGTAATTAGAATGAACCAAATTTCCAAAGCGGTTTGAGTATTCGTAAAACGCAAAAGATACACCAAACAGAATTTCATCTGAATTGTGCGTGAACAGTCAAAAAGTATACCAACCAATGACAAACGTCACGATAGGGTAGCAACCCAACATCAAGTGTCCATATCTCCATATCAATGACGTGTTCTTACCTAATGTGCGCAAAGGAAGACGAGCCATCCTCGGCGATTTCCATTTCTCAAGAATCCGATCTGTGCGATAACTTCCACTGAAAAATTTATTGGAAGAAAACGTGAAACGAGGATGAAATTTCCAGTAACGACATCACGAATCATATGCAGGTATCCGATTTCCTCATCTCCGCTAGGAGTAAAAACAATACGCGCGGGTAAAATGCTAGCCGTCGAAGGTGAAGGATAAAATCAAATTAACAAACGAACATGGACTGAGTCAAATTGTATTCAGCAAGAAAATGGGAACGCACTGTTCTGAAGCGGTTGAAGAAAATGAACAAGCGGTTCGAAATTGAAGATTTTACCTTAAATTTCCGTAACCATTAACTCGAAACTAATGCACGTCGGTTTTGCTTGCATTCTTTTAACTTCTCGAAAAAGACTTGAACAAAGAACACCGAATGAATGTAATAAGGCAATTAGTAAAGAAAAATTATATAAATGAGAAAGGATTTCGAATGTAAGAACACAAATGATAGCGGCATTTGGCCGTACCATTTAATATGTCAAGCAATTCCGTGTGATAGTATTTTGAACCGTAACCTTTTAGTGGCATCGATCTTTCGGAGAAAATTGACTAATGTAGACATCGTTCTCTCTATGATCTGCTCTGACGTCATTATCAGTCAACGTGGAACTGCGAGGAAAACCCATGAACCTCTGCTTTTGTCCCAGATACGCGTTGCTATAGTGAGAATAAATATGCAAAGGAGATAGGGAGTGAATCGACATAGGCGGAAAAGAAAAGAAAGCCGCTGTAACCAATACACAGAACGATAGTCTAACCGTACAAACGCACTTTACCAATCATTCTGATTCGACAGAAAATGACAGCATGACTCCCACTGCTCACAGTTCACTACCTTATAAGTCGCTGTTTTCAACCCGCTAGTTAACAGGCCTTTCGGAGACCAACCACGAAGACGTGAGACACCTAAGTTACCTAAGTTCAGTGTGCATTTTCCCATTTAACGCTGTCACGCCATCCGCTGACCACCACGTGATTTATTCTACTCTATGAGAGGAAATGAAGATATGACAGGGTAAGGGAGATGACCACCAACCATACGCAACACGTGGCCCAATCAACGAAGTTCACTAAGCTGGATAAGCTGAGATGGGATATTTTCTGAACCTGCAACCATTACTCGATACAAAGCTTCCATATTACTTACGCGGTCACGCCATCCGATCCTAACAATAATATGCAAACATCAATGATCAGAAAAATCCAAACGGTCAACATATTTGGCATGCAAACACCATGCCTTCCGAACGTACAACAAAACTGAACTCATTACGAAACACGACCTGTTCACCCTTGACGCGATGGATACAGTTAAGAGCCTAGATTTTACTGCCAATTCCGATTTTGAATAGGCGAATTATTGTGCAGTTATAGAAGAGAGGGCTGGGACTGAGCTACATAGATTAAGGTCGGCACTGTCTTTTTGTAAGTCAAAAGTGCTTATACCCCGTACAAGAACGCAAGAGGGCTCCATTATGAGTACCGTATGCAAGTTTAGTCCTTGTTAATTGTGAGTGATATAATGTTAATAACACAGCTTTGTTGGTAGATGCAATGTGCCAACCTTTCGACTACCGTGAGTAGTCTTTTCTCAAGGCAAGTTTTACAATCAAATGACTGTGGGAACGTTCACATGCCAACTGTTGGCAGTTAGGGAAGGAAATCCTACGGGCAGAGACAGCACGACTCGGGGCAGTTCTGTTCAGGCCGGAGATGACCGGAAGATATAGTAGTGACTCTTATGATAATAAAAACACTGTCATATGTTAACCATGATAGTCTACTTTAAGAACAAACTCTCGTACAAGAGGCTCTGACAGAAAGCTTACGGAAGCTACTCAGCATCTGAAAACGACTATCCAGGGAAAGGTAGGGATGTAACACGTTGTTCTTTACAAAGAGGCGTTGGATTGTGACTGGGATGTGATGTGGCCGGAGCGTAGTCATTGAGCAAGTCTTACTCAACAGTACGGAATGGCCACAAATGCGTAATGAAAATTCACTAATTACCAATGTAGCGAACGCAATGTCTTGTGTCGTCAAGCCGTAATGATGTATCACATGTTCTTCTTATTTTAGCGGGATTTCTCTTAATTTGACCTGGAAACGGTGGTTGCCTGAATTGAATACGAGAAATCGAAAGAATTCTAGAAGCGAGAAAGGTCCAAACGAACACCTGTTTCCAAACCGAATGAACTGAACTGAACTGAACCACAGTTCTTATAACATCTTGTCACAAATTAGCTGCAATTCATTCAAGCTTAAGCCATCTTTCGACGTCTTATGAATCCTCATCAAGTATGCAGACATCCACCTCGCTTTAAACCCCTTCTCAAAGCCTTTTCTAACGTATGCGACTTACCAGTGTTAGAATTTACCGTGAACTATTAAATTTCGTGCAATGCATAGTGCATATGGTGCATTTGTAAAATTTGTTACCAATATTCAATACGAGCACTATTATCACTATCGGAACCTGTCTCTTTCAGACACTCGAATGAAGTAGCCCAAGTGGACAGTAAAATTTTAGGACAAACAGGATTGATCAAATCGGTATTGTTTGCCCGGCATACGTTGAAGATGCTTCTAACGCCAAGCCTCGTGGGTATACAAAACAAGACGTTACAAGGCAGTGTTTCAGCTACCCAAAACAAATTTATACCATAGACCTAACAGTCACCCAGCCCTCTGATCACTTCTGTCCTGCGCCAACTGAATTAAAACAATGAAACACACAGAATTCGAGACGTTTCATTCCATTTTTTCACATTTGTTTCATTGTGCTGTTTCAGTGTAGACGAGATTTGCGCAGTTCGGCTCGTTCCACACTATCGAATTGCGCATAACACTCGGTTGTCGAACGGGGGAACTTCGACAACTATGGCTCCAAAATCTGACAGGAGACATATCTGAGGCTCGAATACAGAATAATTTCTATATCGAAGGGTCCGGCGTCTTGTATAGTCTTTTCGGGATAAACGAGCGGTCAACATCTTCATACCGTTCGCATTCACTCACTACGTACTATAGTTACCATCATTAAGCCGAACACAATTCAATGACCCTTCGGTTCCTCATGAATCGTCTTCTAAGTGCAAAACTGGAGAACGGCTCGAACATGAATAATAGCGTACGAAGTTATGGGAAAACAGGATAAAATTGGCATGCAATCAATTGGGTTGCAGGCGTTCGTTGTAAAGGGGATAAGAGGAATACACAGATGGGTCAGAAATACAACCAGGTATCAAACAAAAAGAGTTGCAATCACGATTGCAGTCAGCGTTTGACGTCACCGAATGCAACACAGTGAAACTGCATCAAAACCAGTTTTTCACTAGTAAATACTAGCCACTAAACAATATTTGGAACTCGTCTAAGCCCCGAGCGAGACTCAAAGGAGGGCGGTCTGTTAACGCGTTGGTCCATTGGTTGTTGATAAGATCACAAATTCCAAAATTTGTAGTTAGAGCTCGGGCTTACGGGATAAGTGATTGCGGACAGACAGTGGTAACACCCTAGGCATCCTCACCATAACATACCCAAAGTCCGCAGGTGACACGGACATGTGGCGTGCGGATCGTCAAAAGTAAAGTCCTTGCCTCTAGCAGTGTTCTGCTTACATGGTATTTCCAAGAAGGGCATAAACTGATTAATTGGAAACCGAGTCGTCTGGAATGACGCTGTAACCCCGGGGGTCAGGCTTGGTTGGGCAAAGGCTAGAGGTACACCCTGGAATAAACAGATTTCCTCCGAAGAGGGTGACTCAGCAGTGCAACAGAATTCAAGTGAGGAGATACCAAATCTTACGACCGATGTTTCATTTGGAAGTATACGCAATCAAATCATAAACAAATTCCCCAGAAAATTCCCTATTTTTACTCCTTAGGTTTCATTTAAACATTTATTGGGAAGTTTAGTGGGCCTTACTATCGGTAGTGTTTTTGATAGAAATTTTATGCCGACTGTCTCGTTTCTCCTCCCAACTAGCTTCAATTTTCTCCAAATCCGCTTCTCCTCATCCTCATCGACGTTCTAAACTGGTCACACTTATTGTTTGAAACATGAGCATACGACAGCAGTCGTGCATAGACGGTATCTTAGAGACCCAGCCATCCACAGGTGTAATATTCAAAGCACTCGAATCCGAGATTCTAGCATTAGTTCCGTTAACATCGGATCCCATCCTTCTGTAAACTTCCCTTATTCGAATATCCTAAGAGTGCGACCTCGGATCTTAGTGGCATAGGCATGGGTGTCAGTCGACAGTCGGTTGTGTGCAGTGAGACTGAAAGGGTCGTGTAAAGTAAGTAATTATCGTTCTGAAAGACTCAATTTGCTTGTCGAAAGATACAATGCTCTTGCAGATTGCAGCGCAGATGCAAAGAAATCTTCTACCACCAAACCAACCTGATTTTGCATCTGTCAGAAAACAAGAAAATAGGCTAGCTGCCCTTGAACAAAGAGCCCTTGGATGGTTCATTTGTTCTCCACTGAAAACCGGGACAACAGACCATCCCGTCTGGGAATTCAACGCAAGTCTACGCGGTTATCGCAAACTCTGAAGGTCTGAAATACAATTAGAGGCGGCGATATGCTGCTGACATGGGAAGCTCTCGTAAGCTGGGGGATTTCATTTGAATCACCGATGGCAAGGCATTGAGCGTAATCAGAACAATCGATAACAAAAACAATTCGCCTGTACACAGTCAGCATCGGAGTATTTTAGGGCCCTTTAGCTGGCCCCCAGCGTCAGCCCCGCCCGTAAGTATTCCGGTACATGGTCCATCGTCTGTTTCTATATATCCACCATCCGGAGCTGAGATTCATCCTCGAATCGCAAAGCATTTCCTCAGAGCTTCCCCTAGCCTGCGGCTGCGTAGGAATTAAGTTATGCAAAATTGAATTAGAAATAATGAGCGAAGGATGCGTTAGATTTAAAGTCTGTTATTAATGCTACTGCTGTAAGCAGTAATAAAATAATCCGGACAAAAATGAGAAGAATGAATAAGACAATACTCGAATCGAGCTATCTTCCCTGTTATTTTCAAGCCGTAAGAAGGTAGGTTCTTAGATAGTGCACCGAATCGCGCAGCATTCATGTTTTTTTTAAATAATTTCACAACACTTTTTCAATAACAAGTTTGATGCACTAATGTGGTTCAAGGGGCGCGGACCATATCCAGTAGGACAAACTATATGTGGGAGAGAGCGGAGAGAGAGAGAGAGAGAAGAGTCAGCAACCACGGCTCTGAAACTTGGCAATCGCATCGAACCACACGCAGTCTGGCTTGGTCAGATAGGATAACGAGCAAACGGATATCGACCACCAAAGTGATCAGGGGATCTGGGATTTCAATATACGACCTTTTCTAGGAACGAAAGATGTTTAGACCAGCATCAATCACATTTTGGTCGCCCTGGTTTGCTCCCGCAACTCGTTAGATGTGCTTTGAAGAAACAGACGCTAAGCACGGGCGTAAATGGGATGTCTACAGTCGAGCAGTTTGTTTGGTCTATCGATCCGATTCTCTAATGGCAAGTTTCAATAAGAACATCACGGATCCGGTGATTACACACCAGTGTGCAAAGTGTCGAAAGTATCAGTATTCGGACTGAGTACATTTCAACACGGCAATAAAAGACTTGGATGCCACGAACAAATCGACCAAACAATCAAAGCACAAGCACGAGCCCGAATAAACAAACAACTGCGGCAAACATTCTACGGAGGATGTGTTGATCAAAGTGGAATAGAACATGAAATTGATTGGTTACCAGAAAGTGAGAAAAAAGTGCAGCGGTTTAGATGTTCTCGGAGCAGAACACGACGGGTACAATCCCATTTTACATCAAACGACAAAGAAGTTCCGAAACAACTGCAACGGAAGACAGAAATATTCACAAACTTTAAACAAAGCAAACATTCAGGCAAGAACAGTCTAATTTATATGCTGCGTACGGTGATAACAAGTTAGTCACTGGGGAAGCGAGAGATTTTGCAAAGCCATCCATGTTTTTTCAGATCATTTCTTCCTTGCCTTAGAATTAAAGAGTGCAAATTGACAAATCAACCAACATCCTCGCTTTTCTCTGCCAAATGCAAATTACAAGATCATACTGCTTACTCATCGTTAGTCTTTGCTATTTTCAATTCGTGCTATCACAACCGGTATGGGCTACTTTTAAGAGATCGAACAAGATATAGAAATAAAACCTCAAATACAATACGGTGTTCAAAAAATGTGGGCACAGTTGCAAGGGATTAGTTCACATTTGCTGAAATGAAACACGTGAGCCTGGGAGCAATACGCTTTGCGCAACTCCCTAATCTTGATGGCATTTAATCCAACATGCAAATTCATAAACGCTGGTGAAACCGTTTCCAACCGTGTCCAGTTTTTCCGCATACACTGTATAGACTCTTTAATCGAAGTCCAAATTGGTTGTTTCTGTCTGTTGAAAGAAATCGAAACTGTGTTGTTCAAGTGGCCGTATTGAAGGAACGGATCATAAATCGCTCGTTTTGGTCGTTGATTTTCATTTAACGGAGGACTTAAAAAAAGATACCGCGGTTGATGAATTCCGAATTAATTGGACGATGATTCGCAACGACTACATGTGATATAAGTTAAGCTATTTTTGACGTCAACATATTCCCCATGTGCATTAAAGTGAGTGAAATGGAAGAGAACCAATTTCCCATGGCTGGCTGCATTATCACGAACAGCCGACAACTGTAATCGTGAACATTCAATGAGATCAGTAAAACCATTCGCGAGAACAACGAATTCAACATGCGATGTTGGGATTTGTACGGTTCTACCACTTAACTATCAACAACAGTAGCAAACAACCAAGTCTACTGATAAAATGAAGTTTTCTGAATAGTGTGGATTGAAAAAAAACAACATAGTGAACAAAATGATTCAGCAAGAACGTCCAATCCACCACTGGGAACCCTGGGCGCACTGCAAAGCTGTTTCGATCTTTTGATAATCAATCCGCAACACAGCATCGCGTCCAAGCTGCGAGTAGGACACGAGACGAACGTGTGGGTGGAATTCTATCCCCACTAGGCTGACCAGGGCGGTTTTTCTGGTGATTTCGAACACGGATGGAATAGAACTACATATGATTTTCAACCATGAATTAGGGATTCACGTGGCCTAGTGAACAACGAACGTCGGGATATAATACACTATTGGTGGCCGAAATAAGTTCTTTTTTGTTCCGTGTGTAAAGGTGAGCGGTGGAAACACCGTGTTCCATTTTCAATCGTCTAGAATCGGCCGGCACGGGGGGGGGCTAATGTGAATGGGGAACTAGCACAGTTGAAATGCATCAGGCGAGTAAAATGTGTGCAATTCCCACGTCCTTCACGCAACTGCCAGGACTAGGAAGCACAGAGTATGAGTCACATCGACATTCTAGTCGTGGGAATGACAAGTCACAGTACCAAAAAAGGTCGTCAGACTAGAGAGTGCGTGTGTGTGTGTGTGTGTGTGTATGAAAATGATTACGGTATAAATTGTTCAAGTGGTTTGAAAATTGGCTTTGATTATCGGTTTCCAAAATGTCCCAATCGGGACTTTCTAAGATATCCGGGGGATTCCACATGTTTCGAAGAACAGGCAAGGGATCCAAGGGAGATTGAGCATGTGCACAATTTGTGAAACTAGACGTGCGTACGATCTTATTCTACTTTTGCTGTTATTAAGTGGAGAAGAGCATGCTAAGTGGTTCATCGTAAGGCCGAGAATAATCGTCAATCATAGCCGTGATACGGATCGGTTGGGTGTATGGTGAGTAGATGAAAGAATAGCGAAACTGTAAGCAACTTATGGGGAGAAGAATAAACAAATCACTGTCACTTACCTATCACCGTAGGTGTAATCCGTTCGTTCCGGTCTATAAAACAATGAAGAAACGAATGACGAATCCACAGAAATGGGAATTTCAAGCAATAACCGGTTTCCATCATTCTTTTTGAGTAAACAATAGAATGAAGCGGACAGTTTCTATCAGATGTAAAAATTGTACGAATAAGGAATTTGTTCCAGAAGTATACGGTTGTTCTAATCTTAGCATATTGATGTTCTCTATGTGTGTGTGTGTGTGTGCGGTAGGGGATGCGGCTGAACTACTACTGTATGCCAAAGTGATCTGTGTTGTGAGTCATATGTGAAATGTGAATGAAACGAGCTTTGAGTTGTTTCGCAAAGGAAAATTTGGAAAAAAATATCTAAGTAGGCGTACGTACAAACACAAGATTAGTATATCTTTTCTATTCCTATTTCGAGTACATCTGTGCAATCGATGTGTGAGCGACGAAACTGTGAAAGGGCATCGGACTGGACAAATTTCGTCCGGATAACGTGAACGTGATTTTGACATAATAATATTCGAACCTAAGCCTAGTAAACAAATGTTATGAGATATTAGGCTTTCAATTTTGATCTAGAATATTTGTTATTCATACCGGTTTTGTATACAATCAATAATTGTTGGTATGAGTTGGTTACTCAGCTTAACAACCGGTGCCACTGGCTCATTGTAGGTTATCTTGTCGCCTATTTTTGCCTCGATTTGCTTCAGACCTAGATGGTTTTTTTTTCGATTCACCCATGAGTGTAATGGACGGAGCATGCCCCATAGCCTTTACGGCTCACTACATGCTGAAACCTGAAGTGTCACAGGACCATATAAGATTTTGTTAGGTCAAGTGTGGCAACGAGCCAGGCGACAACGAATGGCCACCCCCTAGTACGATAGTCTGCAAGTCGTTCACGGTGTCGACAATTTCAAGCCAGCGCAGCACAGATACACGAACAATAGTGCATCAATGGAATGGAAAAAAAACAAAACTAAAACAGGCAGGAGAAAATGTTAGAACCCCCCGTAAGTTTGGCAATGTTGCTGACTGTACAACTTAGTCGTGTCGTACCTAATGAATACGTCCGACCAATGAGTGAACGAACTTACCCAATCAAGAAAGCTTAACGTTCGTTTGGCTGGACCAAAAAAAATAGACAATTAAGGAAGTTGAAGTGAAACCCTAACCACACCCGTATGACTCAAATGGGGTAACCGATCGACAGAACAATTACACGGAGCGATGTCACTTCGACCGGTAATGAAATGTTTGGAATCTAAACGCCCAAAAACTCATCAACGTGAGCAACGACCAACATCAATTTCCAAAGTGATTGACGTGAGTTCCACCTTGAGTTGTTGTGCTCTTCGGGTCGATAAACACGAGTGTGTGGTCGCCACTATGCGAGAATCGATCCGCTGGTACGTAAACACCCTCGCTTGGGCGGTCAGAGGTCGATCCAGCAGACACATGCTTGTCATAGAAACGCACATATGTGCACACTGAAATGTTCTCATCGGTCCATGGTGTGACGTGTACCAGACCAGTTTCACTGTTCGCGTAATTCGTACCGACGACTGTCCGATCTGACTACACATGGTGAAAACGCGCATACTGGTTTCTCGTGTTGCATGCAAATCGTTTGAACGAGCCTTTGCTAGTTCCTGTTGTAAATACGAATGGATTAGCTCATACGTTGCGTTTCTTAAACAAACCAATTTGATTAGAATGTTTTCACATGAATTGGTTAGTCGGAAATCACATTGACCTAAACTGTCACCACAGGATATCCGAGACTGTAGGAATCTACAAAAGACCGGCCGTGAATGACTTAGGCTGGTCGAATCATAAGATTATGATTGTGTATTTGTTGATTTTCAACATCGTTGAGTGACACAAATAAGGTATCACTTTGCAGCCCCTGTTCCTGTAGCAAACATGATTAACCGATGACTAAATTGTTGATTATCAACTTTAACTATCACTCATTAAAACAAAAGATTCGGTAAAAACTCGGTTGAATGGGGCTCAAAAAAACAAACATTGGTGATGCTGAAAACAAACGGCCAGTAAAATAACCGGTACACATACCCGAACAGTGTGAGTCGTATGTTGTCTAGGCCGCTATCATCCTTCCATTGGGTTGATATTTTGGATGAAAAGTGTGTGACTGAGGTTCCTTTATCATGTGTTACTCGTTCAATAGGTGTCTGAATAGGGCTTGGTTCCAACGAACCAATATCCGCAGCGTAAGACAAGCGAGAACGTCTTGTGACCACGGCAGGCATCAGACTAGGAGTTTTTTAATCTGTCAAGATGCGATCGAGAACATGATGATCTTTTTTGACATTCTTGGAGTATATGTGATGTGGAACGGAACTATATGGATGTCCAACAGGTCAGGCATGAAAAAGATCAGAAAATAATTTGCATCCGGCGACTTTCATAAAAACAGACAAATTCGATTATGCGTGGATTCATTGTTGCATATCATGAGATACAAAATTCTAATCGAATAACTCCGTAGCAGCCGAATTAATGATTTTTACCGTGATCCCAGTTCCCCAGGATTGATAACATCGAAAACGGGTAAAATCGCAAAACGTAAAAACATGAAACCTAAATTTCATTCTCCTTACTAACTGGTTTACCGATAGTTAAAAGCTAATAAAATTCATTACGCGTTAGCGGTTTAATCCAACAGGACCAACACAACATCAGCGAACCCATACACGAACATAAGCACTGGCGAGAAACTCTAATGACAGTGGGCGGTACGGGTGATACGTCACGGAACTTGATGAACCAATCCAAAAGCACACAAGCCCATGGCCACGCGAAGGGAAAGATACTATCACTTCAATTCGACAACGTACCGAAAGAGCCACTGAGTGACGTGCTCAGTTTGTGCCCTGATGTGTGCCTGCATCGACTACACTATTTCCCGTGCTTATTTAGCCATAACGCATGGACTTTGCAGATTTCGCACGTGACTTTAGCTATCATTCAGTTATCCGATCTATGAGTAGTCTTTTTACTAAATGGCATAACAAAATAAGACTTTAGAGTACCAGAAAAGATTTAGCATTATTTTTAGAACATATCTTCATACATCCGCTTTCGTCAGAGCACTTTCGATAAACGTAAGCGAGTGGCGATCTTAGGAGGCACAGTTAAAGAAGAAAATGTTCCGAAATGCAATGTGGCGTGCAGCTACAAGCAACTGATATTGGTGGCTTTTAGTTGTGATTCCTTCAGGCACGCCCCATAAATCTCCTTGAAATTCAGCTAGACAATTTGTGGTTGAATTTAAATTCTCTGAAAACTTCTACTGAAATTTAGGAAAGATTCTAAGGTGGTGAGTACCGCATTGAATGCCCTGGCTTGAGGTTAGCTAAATTAACTTGTCTACAGATCGGACATTATCGAAGACGAAGAAAGTTTGACTAAAGACCACGCATTCACCACAATGCAATCGGGGCTTCAGTGTTTATTGAGTCCTCCATAATGAACAAGTTGTCGTCATGTCCTTCTTATTGATAAAACCTTCCAGGTTGGCAGGTAGCAGCTCACCGGTAAGAACCAGTAACGACTTATTAATCACGAAACGAATCAAGGCGAATTTCGCTTTCTGTTGTCCGTACGGCTGAACTTATCCAACAGCTGCTAGGCGCTCAGAGGTGGAAAAGACAAAACGTTACATTGGTAGTCCTTGCTATCCCATTGGAAAATTTCGAAGTGTCTGTTGCTGACCCGATAAAGGTATAGTTCAGATGTCGATATGTTTAGCTTAGCCAAAGAGTACACAGCTTGTCACCAAAACTAAACATGTGCAAATCACAATTGGCCATCAATTTCGGGTCTTATTAACGCAACCACCAACCAAAGATTTCCGTGTTTTTTCCATCACTTCGATTCTAATACTTATAAAACGTGCTGGGCATGGTCACTTGTGAAACACCGAACAACAAGCTTCTTTGCTGATGTAGGCTCTCGTGTCTCAAAAGGATATTTCTCAAGATTCAAAACGCATGGAGGCTAAAAACCAGACGTAACAGCTAAACAACCACGGGAAACATTGTAGAACCAAGACAAGAGTAAACCTGATCCGTAGGGTAGTGGGCTGAGACCAGTAGTTAAACGATACACACCCACCCCATCACGGTCGATTTCGCTTTCGAGTGTCATTATATATATATATATATATATATATATATATGGGTGTAGAAGGTAAGCACTTGAAAAAACTGAATAATACAGGCGAGATTAACAAAGAAGCCAAACTCAGTGATTTGTTTTCGAAATCAACAAGCAGTAAGTTTGTTTGGATAGGGCTTTATGACCCTCGTTCTATAATACCGTTTGAGACATGTAAAACAAATTTGGTGTAGTGATTTACGTGGTTGGAATTGCCGAAGTACGGGGTTAAAATGTATATCAACATGATTACTAATTGAATTGCTTTAATTCACCCACGTGTATTCGTCATTTAACAATGAACATGGGTTCTGCTAGTCACCCGAGGGAGCGCGCGACGGGCACGGTCGATGTTGTCGTTGGGGCGTGCAAACAGATATGAACGCGATGTAGAAAGAGTTCCTCGATGTTCGACGATTTGTGGCCGGAAAAACGGTTGAAATGGCATCGACAATCTGATTATTTCAAACTTCAAGCGCCCCATTGTTGATTTCTGTTGGATAGGGTGCTTATTAATATTGACAAGGCGTTGTGCAAGTCACGATGGCTTAGTGGAATTGCTCAACTAGCGGCCTAGTAACTTGCTAACGTTAGACATTAATATGATCAGCCACTTCAAATATTTGGCCGATAGTTTCCTACAAAGCTTGTTAGACGGCGTGTATGGAATCTATTGAAATGCTCCGTTGACCGATCACAGAATCAATAATCTGATTGTCTTTTAATGAGTTATTCACGAGAAATTCGTTTGTGGACCCAATTCACTTTCGTTACAAAGATCGCCACAACGAATAGACATTCGCAAAATGCATGGACAATAAATACACACTTCTACATGTTAGACTGGCATACTAACCAAAATCGGAACACGAGAATGGGAGAATGGAGGAGACTTGCAGCACACACAAGTTAACCGGTTAGATTCACGAACCCAAATTTCTAAACACTGTACACTAGACCAACAAGAGATGGTGATTATCGAGCGCGGAAGTCACATTGCCACAGTGATCGTGACCACGGATCGTATTAAACTACGGGTTTCGTATCGCAAAACACAAAATCCAGCATCAATTCACAAATCAAACCAAGTCGTTCGCTTCAACACGCATTTTCGAGTGGACGCGTGAATGTAGGCCATACCCTTCGTTTTCTGATGTTACATTTCTACCGTTTACTGACTCACTAAGCCACTGTCTCATCTTTCTTTTCGGGAGTCTTCGATCACTCCATTCTTCGTACAACCCGGCATATCGTTTGCCATTAAGATTCAGCTTAAGATGAATTCCCAATTCCTCCTCTGTTGAATGACTGGTGTCATTCATTTCATTGCATTTTAAAATTAAGCACGATTGTTCGCTAGGCAATAATCATCTTTGGTTTGCACTTTTTTTGTACTCGGCAAACTAAGATATTTCGTGATCGCTTTGATCACGGCAACCATCTAAACACGTGCCAATGTCCACATTCTCAGGCTTATAAAGGTTTAGCAAGAGCCAAAAGTGAATGCCCATTGGTCAATCGTGAACAATAAGTGAACCGAGATGGGCTGTGTGTGTGCTCAAAAGGAGCTAGATTAAGCGAATTTTGACCGCTTCTGGTGTGTCAGAGAATCGTGTCTACTATTGTATCACGATCGAAAATAGGCAAACCTAAAACGGGATAAATAAGAAATAAAACGTTGCCAAAGCTGTGACCAGATGGAGATAGAAGAAATGAAAACAATAAATCGCAAGTGGTACGAGTAAGCATAGACAATTAACCATTATTATACTTAACCGAATATGCGGTTAAACAGAGCAATGTGAACAGCCAGAAGGCTCAACACGGCAATATAAGAACAAACAAAACGTAAAAACGAATGAAAACAAAAGCCAATAGAGGTGAAATGGATTGTATTTGTAAAAAAATATGCGACTAGGTTGCCGGCATCACTGTTCCGAAAATGTGTACAAACCGGAACCGAGAGCAGTCCCGGAAAAACCTGATTTATTTGAGAAGATTGTCAAATTATGGATTAATCTGCTGGTCTGCACCGAATTCGATTTTTCGCAGTCCCGCAGTGCATCCGACAAAAGTGACTGACGATGTGCTTGTTCCTGTCGCGACGATTCTACTTCGTCTGCCTGAAGCTGATTTACGGCGATGACGGCGGTCAAGCCAAGCACTACGTGTACCATGCAGGCAGACCACTGACTACCGGGAATACGGCATATGGAGAACTGGTCCAAATGCATTAGAAGCTTCGGTGCTGCAGTATGAGATACGGTCGGAATTTCTACGGGAACAAACTCATCTTCGTTTGTCATGTGTGATACTAGTAGAGCGGTGTCTAGGATGGGCAAGACGAATGACAAGTCTAAGTTACTAGAAGTCAATGGTGTCAATGATGAACGAGTGAAGATAAATTTCCATTGGTCAAAATACGCCTTTTGTTCCTCACCAGCCGATATCGATTGTCCATCACCATTCAGCTCGAAACCGGCAACTATACAGGCACGGATCAGTTGGAGCACAGCAGAATGGAAGAGAGAACTATCCGGATTTCTTAAACTGATGACAAACTGTGTCCAGTACATACTCAATTCATCGATCACACTACTTGATTGGGATATAGATGCACGTTGGATCAATGTGTTCGCACTATTGATTGTACCGTATCCAAGCTGGTGAATTATACTCAGATAGGGTACATCTCCGACAATCTGGTTTTGGATCATTAACTCGAGACAACGTGTGACGAGAGGTTGAGCATCCTCCGGATCGAGCCGAAGACGAGCCAGTAATAAGGCCTCTTTCATTCGATTTTTATTGATCAACAGGTCGACAGCATCTCGCGAACGACCGGCCGAGACAAGAATTGTAGCGCAGATACAAATATCGGAAGATGTGGACATCAATTCTTTCACCTAAAATTATTAGGAAAGATATTTAAGGATTAGAATAGTTTGTTCAGTTGAATGATTAAATCTGACAATTTGACATATTTAGTTCAAAACAAATAGAAATAGTGCAGGTGATTGACAATTTGTATTCAGCCGGGTGAAATTCTGCTGCTAATTACAATGAACAAATGTGTGAACAGAATTTCGCATTATCATCCCGTGTGGTACAAATTAAATCGAATGAAATCAATTAAAAGTTTCATGCATCCGGATGAGAGTGAGTTTCCAGCTCGAACAAATGAAGCTTAGTAGAGGAAAATAAGATAAATGTAGAGGCACAGATTGATACGCCTTGAGATCCAGTGAGCGATGCAATAACACGAGAATCAAGGAGAGTAGAGGCGAATGAATAGTATTGACGTGTGCTAACAATAAAGGTGATCGCGAATGATATGGCGCACAGAGCGATTCGTGTATGTAGAGATACGATAAATGAGGAAATAGTTAGGAAATAAGGAGAAAGCCTTGGAAAATGCTACAGAGAGACAATGATCGGTGTCGGATAGCAAGCTGTCGGAATATTGATCACGAGAATCAGTTTCTGAACATCAAAATGTGTTAGCGTTCTTCGTATTCATTTCAGTCCGACGTACAAGCTGTTTTAGAGTCGTGTCAATAAGATCCTACCGGAACTTTATGCGGTTCTATGGTAATCCAAACTTCACGGGTCATGATTGCCGCCCCTGAGCCCAAATGTAGTGGACTTTAGTGCAATGCCCACCTCCCCCACTACACTCATGCATAAAAAGTGCTATAAAAAGGACCGAACTCCTTGTTTTTTTCCTAACCGAAGAAGGATACCGGAGAGCAATAAAGCTACAGAATGGGGATGCATGGAGTAACCAAGTGAGTAGTACAGAACCGAGTTACCGAATCCAGGTAACAAGGATTCAGTTGACGGAGGCTTTGATAGAGCTAGTAGGGGTAATGAACATCGAAGACGGGATCACAATGGGTAGAAGTCAACGTATGGGAGGGAGAGAACGTGTACGTGTGTATCAGACAGCTAGCACACAATATACTGGGGTATGCTATCACGGAACATATGGGACAAATCCTATTATCTACTTGATCAAATCAAACCGGAATGAAAACAAAACTATTGTTCCCATCGAATGGAGGAGAAACAAACTGGGCCACTGGAAAAGAGTTGGAACCCAACTGTCCCAATGAACGTGCACCAAATCACATCATTCATTGGCCATTCGATAAGTGGGCCATATAGATTCGACATTGAAGGTTGACACACTATTCGCTTGAGTCTATGAGGTACGACCGTTGTAGTGTTTCTAAATACTCTGAATACCTCGATCAATTAACCTAACTATATTTCCCTCTAAGGACACACTATGAAAAAACGGGAAACACGTCGGACGGACACGGGCAGTTGGGATCATCCAGTTGCCCCCGCGGATGGAATTGCTCAATTTGGCCATCGGCATTCATAGCTGCGTTAGCCGTAAATATGACATTGACCTCTGACGGTAACGTGACCCGGAAACCTTGCGATCCCGAAGCTACCAAATCTAGACAACTAGCTTCTGAAATTTTTTGGCAAAGTTCAAAATTGGGAAATTCGAATTAAAAATTCTTTTTCTTGCTTTCAATTGTGTAGGTATGACTTGCAACTCTTGTGCTCATTTCGAATTTGGAAAGACTATTTCCTTACTTATGTGTGTAGGGATACTTGAACAAGAGAGTATCGGGTACGTACACCTGGCGAGCGGCAATAGCCGCGAAACCAGTAGTGTGCTTCGGGGGGGAATTTTGTTCACTCATCCAGATACAACTTACAACTCATATATATATATATATATATATATATATATATATGTATATGTATATGTATATATATAAATGAAAATCACCAGTTATGGTTGTCCCAATAAAGAAATTGAACAGAATGTGAACAGACACGCCCAATTCATTTACCATAAACTCGGGTGACACGATCATCGTGAGCACGAACGTCGATTTAACCGTCCCGTAGGGATGGTTTCAAAATCTTATAAAATATAAAACGTACAAAGCACTTTTAAATACCAACAACTGTTCTATTCAATCAAACTGAAAGTAGAACCCGAGGGTGTAGAACATAAACTGAAAAACCTGTAAAATAGTAAACACATGTGGTTGATTAAACCAACACCGTGACCAGACTAGACGACCGTGCATGAGCGAGTAAAAAAGAAAAAAACAACAACAAACAATGCGGGCAAACCGACATTATTGTTTACTGTTCTATCGACTGGCACGGTGCACGCGGCGTCTGCTGTTCTCTGAACCATCCCATTTAATTAGGACGTTCAGTTCGATGAGAACGATCATCAACGGTGTTGTGTACAGTGCATATGGTTTGCGTACGATAGATAGCGATGATAAACGATATCCGAAATCACGACAAGACACTTTATGCGCGGGAGTTGCTTCTACTCTGACTCGAACGGCCTATGATAGGTCAACTGGATAGATGCTTTGGGTAAAGTCGGGCTAGACAACAAAGTGCTTCGGAAAATCTTGAAATCCATGAATTAAAGATGTCCATGATTTCGATTAGTTACACCAAATCCTACCACCTTCAGATCGTTATTACGGAAATCCGTGAAGTATCCCCATGCAACATATTTTTCCTTTTCGACTATCTCATGAACGTATTTTGAGGGGGGGACTTGAAACCTTTGTTTGTGATTAAGAATGCTTATTTTGACGTGCTTGAAAGTTCCACAAAGTCAGTTGTTTCTGAAAGATTCAAAGGCATTCAGTGGGTCAGCGGACGTAATTCAGAATCCTATGGTGATAGTTTATTAGTTGGATCACACAATTCTGGTTTCCGCACCATGAATTTGAAAAACATCAAATCGAATCACCAATATGAAACTAGGATTCCGATCATGGAGAAACAAGCTATCCGAGATTTCTTAATAACATTGTAATGAACCAGCTAACTTACTTTTTCCCCAGGTATATCAATTCCGGGGATAACTTGTTCCACAGGCCAAGGTTCAGTTGATTTGGTCATCTGGAGACACCATAACAACCAGAACGGTAGGTGGTGCTCTGCAATAAGTATACTGCTGACCTGGGAGACACGACCCATCCAGAGTAGAATCATACACCAGGCATCCAAATGCATGAGTCCATTTGCATTCCGCGTCGTATGATACAACTGAAAATGATAGTTGGCTTGTTGATCAAAAAAGTGAATAAGTTGTCTTCGAGTGAGCGTGGAATCTGGCAAAAGGAATAACAAATCTTCTTCACTTGATGGCAATGGTATATTGTCGTAAAGCCAATGGAATACGTGTAATATCTGGGCCAGTTTGGAACTTAATTGGATAGGTGGGGAAGCGGTCAGATCTATCTTGTTTATCTGAGGAGTGTCGGGACGGAGTAGAAAAAGTGGGAATAAAGAAGGACGTTTGCGTGATTTCTCGTATATTTTTCTATTAGTTGACTTTTTGGAACTGATGGGCTTGACAGTCGATGATTCTGGCTGGTCAGTATTGTTATCAGCATACGACGGCTGCTCGGCCCCAAGCTGATCAGCTGTAATTGGATCGGGTGAGGGAACGATTGTGACGCTTGTGCTGGGATTATCTACAGGTGCATTGTTTTCGACGTCCAGTTGGATGTGTTGTACTTTTTTAACTGGCGGTGGTCGATACCGACGTGTGTTCGGGGGTTCGTTATGACATAGTTTAGAGGGACGCCATCCGAGTAGATGACGCATTTCACCACCGCTGAAAGCGAAATCCGATTCCGCACGACTCCACAAGCAACTGAACAATCGAAGTCGATGCGCACGGAAGTTAGCAACAGAAATGTAATTCTGGCGAGATTCGCCGACTTGGATCGACCAAACATTGGCAGTTCCATCAAAAGAAGAAGACAGTAAGAGGAACGGGTCGTGCGGAGACCAGTCTAGGCCAGTGATTCGATTGCAGTGCCCTTCTAATCGAGCCAGACAAGCGGAGGACTTTGTGTGTTTGAAACTGGATGATCCGACGGCATCCAACAATATCTGTGTTAGATCCACAACCGTAATAAAATGTTCATTTGAACCAATTGCTATTCGGTAGTGATCATAGGACCAGGCGAGACAATTAATACCTTTCGTGTGAGTACTCAGTGTGCAAAGTGGAAACAGAATTGGTGGTTGCGACTGTTCCGGTTCTGTAGATCGACGGCGAGCATAGACATCTACTCGACCGTCCCGATATCCCACGCTGACTATGCAATCCAACAGATCATGAATGATATCAGAGGTGAGATCGGAATCATTCGTTTTGCGTGGCTTGTCCAGGATAAGGAAGCAGATGTCTGCACGTTTGCACTCAACCCATTCATCCATGGTCGTTTCGGGTGGCTGGGGAAATCGCAATGTGACGTCCAGAGGAGGTCGCTGAAAGCCGAGATGACAAAAGATTTTCCCCTTACATATACTGTACACGTAGAAAGAGAATTTATTACACGAAGAACTATCCGCTTCTGTATGTCCGGGTGATTCGGCACGTTTGGTTACATCCTCCTCCAATTCACCACTCATTTGCTCGCCACTTTCTCGACGATTCTCGGGCTCGAGTTGATTAGTCCGACAGTCAGGATCCCGCTCAAACAACAATGGACCCCAGACGACCCGATAAACTGTCGTACCAAACATGAAGGGCTGTGCCTTCGACTTATGCGAGATAGTAATTTTTCGTGGTTTTGCAGTATCTAAAAGATCAACACAACCAGCCTCGGTCCCGTAGGCCAAAAGACTGTCGTGTTTCGGAGACGGATGCCAGGCAAGAGCAGTGATGCTACTCGCGTTTTGTCCACGAGGCCACAGAACAACTAGATCTCGTCCAGGAGCACCGCTCGCGGTGCAGGGATCAGAAAATGGACGCCAAAGTAACAATGACCCATCAGATACACCAGCAGCAACGGGGCCGTTACCATGATCAGACTGAGCAAGCGCGAATATACCGCCAGCGACAGTTGGGATCTTCAGAACTGGAACAAGCGAATTCTGTTCTGTGCACTGCCATACAAGCACCTGGCGATCCTGGCTCACAGTGACCAACAGATTGTTCGAGTTTGGGATCGATTTCATCGAAAAAATGAGCATCGTGTGAATGTTTGAAGCAAGCAAATTCGGGCCGGTCTTCGATACTTCATCCACTGACCATTCGTAAATTTCTCCACGGAGACCTGATATCAACAAATTGGACCCAGGCTTAGTTTGGCAAGCGGAAATCCAAGGAGTGCCAGTTGAACTGTTGTTAGACTTTGTTGAGCGATTGTTCTCCTTTGACGATGCTGAAGCACGAGATGACCCCGGCACTCGAACGGACGATTGACACCAGGATTTTTCAATGTCCCAAACCTAAATGAATAAAGCAAACATTGCAGACAAATGGGAATGTAAACAAAATCTACCGGAGAGGGTGTGGCTTGCGAGAGATTAGGGGGAACAATTTAACAACTAAAATCGAGAATTTAAGCATAAATGTGTTCGGGGAATCCCGTCATTTTCGCTCATTTCCTTTACTCTTTTTTAATAATGCTTTGAGGATATTCGAAATTTTCAGAGAGAGATCCAAGGCAAATGAAAGACTGCCAGTGAAAAGACACAAACCCGGGATATTCGAGTTGAAACGCCAAGATATTGGCCAATTAGTCACCGACTGTAACAGCAAATTAGGAACTGCATATAGTAACAAAGGTATCAGGCCCAATTAGACTAAATATTTCATTATGTTCAACAAATTATCTCAACCAATGGACATATCCACGATCGATCTGAATCCTATGCTCATGCTATCGGCTTTATCTGTAAGCTTTTCGCTCCTCTTCACTGAATTGCCCACGTTATTTCACTCCTTGGCTAATTGATTCGAACTTCTCTTACCTTCAGTTCAGCTAACTAGGACGATTTATACGACCTTTCAGGTTGTCAAAGTTGAGGCTACAGATTTTCACTCCCAATGCTTTCACGTTTGCACCCAAATTTTCCAGATATTACTGTTGAACGTGTGAACATCTACATTCCAAAATTTTTCAAACGCAACAAACCTGAATCCCTCGAACAGTTCGGTCGCGTATCCAATGCTCAGCATTTCGAGCGTTCACGAGTGCACTTGACATGCTCAGTATCCTACCACTCACACAGTTCGCTCACTCTCATCCATGAACATCGATTTGAGCAAGCTTGCTACCGTTAAAGGGGTGCTCGCTGCAAACAAAAAGCCCGGCCTTATTTACCGTTGGCTGTCAAACGTTTTGGATCAGTCTTTCCAATTTCCCTATTTCATGCAATTCTTCTAGCTACTTTGTCCATAAAACCACCTCTATCAAATTATCGTACTTTTTGATTTTTTCACAATTCTAATTACCAATTTACACCTCGAAATACGGCCAAAAAGATACACAGAAACTACCTTCTGTGAAACTTACGCGGACGGCATCCAAATTGTTTTAATTAACATGGATGTCCCCGGGACTGGTCCGGATTTCAAGCCGTCTCTTTTGCTTTTCCGTTTATTTTTTCTGCTTTCCTGATTTCAAAGAAATATGCCAAAATTTCTCTTGTTCTGAAAGGCCGCGACTTGCTTGACCAAAACAACTATCATTCAGTTGCCCTAACACCTGCTTTTTCCGAAAGTGTTCCAAACCATGATCCCAGATCAACTGCGGTCGATTCGCGAAAGCTAAGGATTGTTGTGCGACCACTAATCCAAATACCAACCACCCGTCCCACGGTCGTCTCGGAAGCAATTGTCTCACAATTACGGTTAACCAAACCTGGCAGCCACGAAGAAACATGCGTGATCTCACTTGATATTTTCCAAGTCTTCGACTGAGTATTCCGGCAAAAATGTCTTCATGAAATAATTCACCATGTGATATCATCGCTCAACTCGCCATAAAGAAACCATGGAAGACTGTACAGCTGTTTCAACAAACCATTCAGAGTCTGCTCGGTAGCGTAATGGCTAAGGCGTTCGACTCAGGATCGTTCGTCCCGGGTTCGCCTCCCAGTTCGGGCACCGTGGATATGCACTGCTGATGATTCCTAACAAGGATGAAACAGCTGTACAGTGATTCCATGGTTTCTTAATGAGGAGTTCAGCGTTGATATCACATGATGAATTATTTCATGAAAACATTCAATCTCCTACTACTAAAATGTACCAAAAATGTCTCCCTTGGGATTATCTTTCCAGTTGTTATAGAATACATCGAATGGGTCTTATACTAAGCAAACCATAGCCATCCGAGTTGATGAATTCGATCTCGGCCAATCCTTGTGAATGCTAAGGTTGTCCAAGGTTCCGCACTAGCTCCCTCTCTCTTCTGTTTATTGGCGGTCTTTCGTCCAACACCCATAATCCAATGCTTTTTTGTAAGTGACGCTACCCTTTATTTTTTCATTTCTTACGACACTTTCCGTCATGCCAACACCAGCATGGATCGTGACAGTATTGTTATCGATGCACTGTTAAGCTGCATTTTAAGTTATGGTAAAGTCGATCTGAAATAAAAACGATAATAAGAACTTCTGGGACTGTCGCAGTTATGTAAAGTGTGATGCTTCAAAAAATTTCTCTTTCCTCTTTTGTCTTAGAAACTATTCGTTTACTTCGAATGTTTTAGCACGGCCCAGAGTGAGTTCTCTCAGGCTTCCAGTCGGCTACTCGCCCTGAATACCTCTCCAAATGTTCCCAAATGATTTGCGCCTAAATAGCCTAGGCTGAAGAAGCCCTACGCACTCACTTCTCGTGGCTGTTGTCGCACGAAGGTGCGAGGACAAAGGTGAACGCTCAACGCCCTTCATCGAACCGACGGGTCTTTTGGTAATCAGTTTAAGGGAATAGCCTAAACCCCCATTCAAAACCCGCAGCGGAGGGCGTACGAGGCGTGCGACACTGGGCTCACGGGAATCCGTGGCGGAGGAGTGTACTAGGCACCCAGGATAATCAGCCCCACCCGAAGGGCGTGTGAAATGAGTAACTAATTACCGGTCCTCGGTGGCTTACATGACTCTCAGACCGTTCAACTGTTTTTTTGGATTCGACCGTTTGACCAGACGTTTGAGTCAACTCTCCACTTCAGTTTGGGGAATCCAGTGGCATCAAGCCCATAGAGAACTAATGGATCGCGATGGATAACCGATGACGTAAACATGGAAAATGGGGAAGCTGGCATGTTTGTCGGAGTCTGTGCATTGCTTCTTTTTTCTCCTTTTGGCCCATTGCTTTCGTCCTTCGCCGT
This sequence comes from Fasciolopsis buskii, assembly GCA_008360955.1. Classification (NCBI taxonomy): domain Eukaryota; kingdom Metazoa; phylum Platyhelminthes; class Trematoda; order Plagiorchiida; family Fasciolidae; genus Fasciolopsis; species Fasciolopsis buskii. The sequence continues at coordinate 15,833 of LUCM01005644.1, read as the reverse complement.
GATTCTCATGGCATATGATCTGTACTCAGATTTGGGTATATATATATATATAGTCACATTTGTTCTTTAATTCAGTCAACGCATGGCACAAAAATCCTTCCTTCCCATAGTTTATCCATGACTTCCTCATTACACTTATTCGCTCCCACAGCTCACCTCTCTTTTCGTGTCGTGCCGAAAGTCAGTTACTATACCGCACCAGGCGCTTATTCGCTCATACGCATCTTCTACTGCACAAACCTAGAATTCACCATGCATTTGAATGCCACATTCCCTTCCTGGGTGGGGCTTGGTCTACCTATCTCTTTTCTCTCGGGCAGAAAATCATCCGGCTCATCTATGATTCTTCTCTAACTTCAAACATGTAGGCACTAATCCATCCGTCTGGTAGCTGCATCACTACTATCCCTTCACCGCTGTTGTTGTTCCGCGACTTTTTCTTCAGAGTTTCCTTTGGCAATTCGTCTATCTAACAACTGTACCAGCCTATCCCATATCTAGATGCCAAGTCATCTCTATTAAGTTTCTATCAAGGCAACCTAGCGTTTCTTTTTATGCTCACTTTGCCAAGGCACTTCCAAGCCGACGGTAGTCAAGGCGATTAAGCGTCTGTCGTCAAAAACATTCGAATCCCAGATCCGCCGGCCATTTTGGTGGTAGACGGCAACTCGCTGTCACCGGACTCGTTATCACACCTAATCTGCTGATACCTTTTGTGACTCTACGCCACTCCAAGTTTCAGGATCACGGTTGTCGGTTATCATTCCCCTCGTGTAGTAGGTCCCAGTGGCTATCGGGCATGTCATTTCCTCTGCTCTCATGCATCAAGCATGTCATAAAAACCCGTGGAATACTCTCCTGTCTAATTACCAACACACTGTTGATATTCCTATTTCAGAAGCACCCGGTTCTTGTACCCCCCTTTAACATTTCCATATATGACCATCCGATTTACCGGTTTCACCGTAAATCAATTTACATGTAATGAAAACATTAAAAATCATATAATTTCTGAGTTGAGCATTTTATCACCAATAGAGTTAATATCGTTAGTGTGTTGTTAATACCCTCTGTGTCCATCGGAATTCACAGATGCATCACCAATAAATACAACATTGATTACTGAGAATAACTTGAGATCCTATAACTTCCCCATTGGAATAACTTTGTTGTCCCAAAACTATTAACCCCCGTCAACTTGTCCATGAACATTTCTCGCCTAGTTCTAAATCGGGAAATTCGAATTAGAAACTTTTTCACGTGGTTTCAATTTTACCGTTTTATCTTTGAACCTTTATTATCGGTCGTAAAATTAAGAAGTTTATTGGGTTACCTTTATTTTCACGAGTATAGTTCTACCACCGAAGTTTCTTTTCTATGGTCGAATAAAAATTCGGGGATCGCATTTAAACTTCACAGGGGAGTTTCGGAGCAACTAAAAGTTCAATGTAGTCGTTTTTACAATCATTGGCTTAGTGCTCATTTGTTTTGGCTTTCGTCACTAGTTTCCAGTATTGCTTAGCAAAAAGCAAAACGAAAGAGAAATGATGAAAGAACAGCCGTAAGGTTGCGACAACCGCGGATCATTGCATCCATTTACTATCTGAAGCAATGAGGCTTCGCAGTCCATCAAAGCGGGTCCACCTTGGTGGTGGATAGAAACCCATTGTTTCAAAGTTCATTTCCAAACCTAGTTTGCAACGACCACATGTGGTTTCTTAGTGAAGATCTCGGAGTTTCTACCAGAAACCTGAGAGTATTTTAATCGTATGCGGGAAGCATGAGTGCCTTCGAACGGGTGCCGTTCATAGCCAGTAAGAACCACACTACTACGGAGCAATGAGAGACATGAAATACCACAGTACCATTTGGATTTTCAATGGTCTAGGAGTGACCGCGACTCAAGATTTGTTTTCTATCGCACATATGTGCAAACGCGCATTAAGAAAACGATTCGTGGCCAAGAGACACAGTCATCCGGTGAGCTGGCGAGAAAACATAGCCAAGAAGTCCATAGCCCAGGTAACATAAAAGATTGTCTCTAATTCATTTGTTGTTTCCAGTTTCCAGCTAAACTGCTGTGCGACTAGTTCTAGCCACAACATAGAAGATCAAGTTAAGATAATGCTAGTAAATCTGCACCAATGAATGAACTGATTAATACTTTCATAAGCGTGAAAGGAACAGACAAAAAGAGTCACAATATACACCTTTTCGATGTTACAAATTCTGATTTTTATAAATCTTCACAAACAATTCTTTCCCCGTTTCGAGCACATTCACAACAATCATCAGGTGACCATAAAACGTAAAACTTCTGCCACGGATTTTTCGTCGTGTTATCCCAATCACCTTTTTTGCCGTTTACGTGAATGTTTGGCTAATGGACTAAGTCAAAGACTGATGAGTTCTATTACTTCTCATCAATAGTTCTTATGGTAAAACATTCATAAATCAACTTGGTTCAACAAAACGCACTTAAATTAGTGATAAAAGGTATAACACTGAATGACCAATACAACGAAATTTGCTGCACCGGGAATAGCATAGCAAAATTAGACCCGCTTAATCATCACCGCTTAGCTTTAAACAGCGGGGAAAGCCTCAGTGACCACTATCTTGCTCCAAGAGTTGCTCGCTGCTGCAGAATGCTCGCAACATGTTTACTAACTTCGATGGCATGACCTTCCGGTGGAGAGCACTGAATAGTGATGGTCGATCCACGGAGTTGAACGCGCCTTTCAAGTTCAGAAAGACTACGATCGTAGGACGGCGGTGCGTGTGGCGCGTTTCTAGCAGCTAACGGAGAGTGAATACCTGGTCGATGCAACGTCGCCCTGGACGAAATTCAGTCTGTTGTTCGCGGATATTACTCCCGCGAATCGGTGTCAAACAGCGCAACAACATCGAAGCTAACACCATAGTAACTATCGGAATGAAACTAATCCCACGATGATTGCCGCAGTCACGCTGTCTTTCTTGAAGGTGGGTACAATCAGTGACTCATCCTACGACAACGGAATACGCTCCCTGAGTGATTTTGTTAAGGTCTCTCCACCCAACTTAAAAGGAACTAGGGAAGTTGGTCGAAACCGGTTGCTTTTCCCCTCCTCGGCAGTCGAATATTCGACTCTAATTCTACTTCCGAGGAGTGGGGAATGGGGTCCACAGGCACGCTCAAAGGATCCACAGTTGCGGTCATCGGACTAACTACGTTAGCATGCGGTCAGCCTTACTGATCTTTAAAGTGGTCGGCCTAGCGCTGGAGTTATTGCTGTCCGCCATGAATGAAATCTCCATTTCTAGCACACACGCTTTCACTAGCCGAAGTTTGCCGTCTACCGATGTACCGTATAGGCTTTATCAGTTTTTGACTGGTACCTGAAGCGATCGATAATTCCATTTCTCCGGCCATCTTAACCCACTAGTCATTCTTAAGGCTCATCGTCAATTGATTCTGCAACTATCGACGCATCTCAATCACCTCCTTGCAGCTGGGGAGCCGGTGTTTTTGCTCCATTAGGCTCAGCGACTCTTGCGCGATCCAATTTTTCTGATGACTATTGGATTTGAGACAAAATGCCAAATGCATCGCCTGCTTGATTTGACCCCATTACTTGTCAACAGTGCTGGTCGTCGAGGTTCTTAGCTTGCCCGATTAGCTTCTGTTCACAAACGGTGCGAACAACCAAGTCAGACGGACGCTCGGCGGCTAGCGTCTGCGTCTGCGACGCTGGCCAATATACCGCAGCAAAAACTGACGCAGCAGACATCAGTCGAAAGTGGGCCCATTGTCAGAGCCAAACACGCCTGTTGGCCAGCCTGCATTAAAGTGCGCACATTGAAGGAACCGAGACTCAGGAGCTGACGAGACTTAAGAAAATGTAGGCTAGCAGACTAAAAACTACTTACTACGCTATTCGACAATGGACCTTTGCGAGTATCGAGTGTTATCAGTAGAGGTAATATATGTATATAAGGTGTACAAAAAAACTTCGTTGGAGACAGAAGAGACGGGCTGAGTAAAGGCGAGAAATAAGAGGCCTTAATTTTTATTCCAAAATCATATGAAAAGCACTCGCTTGGACGCTAATTATCGTCTCAAAAGTCGCTAATTAATGGTAATATGTGCAGCAGGCGTTTTACGATCTTCCTCAACAATTGATATGGGTCAAAAATTACAGACTCTCAGTTTGACGAAGAATAAAAGCAACAAACTTACCTTGACGAACTGATCACGACCTGTGCTGACCAGGTCAATCTTTGGCTCGCCGACGTCAATTGGGCTGCAACGCCATAACAAACCACATACGTCTTTTTCATGCGCGTGGAAACGAAATAGCTGTGTTAACTTCTGTGACGATGTGACTGATGACAACTTGTACCCGTAAACACCGATCAACCCTTTACGATACCCCACAGCGAATGTTAACTCACTGGAGTTCAATTGATACGGATTCCAGGAAAGTGTAAGGACTTCCTCTGATTCGAATTTCTTGGACACGTAACAGTGATTTTGTGTTATTTCGTTGATAAACCACACAATCAACATGCCCTTATTGCACCCAATTAACACTAACAAGGCTGAATTGCAGCTAGAAAAGAAAGAATCCACTGCCGTCGGCAATAATGCATCGTTCAAGGAGCGAACATTTAATTCCTGAGCAAGCAGCCATTCAGAGTCGGCATGAACCCAATGTCGTACGGATCCATCATGACCACAAGTGAACAACTGAATAGGTTTTGCTCTACTGTCAACAAGAGTAAGCACATCCCAATCAGGGTCGGCAACACACAAAGAAATCCCGCAGATTCGGTCATGATGTGCTGATATTTGCCCGATTAGTGTGGATTTGTATGTAAGCTTGTCATCGACATTCGTGTTCGACTGCAAGAGGAAAATATACACATAAGGTTTTGAAGAAAATGCAATAATCGTAGATCCACCAGATGCAGTTGATTCCCAATGAATGGAAGCCAACACACCAGAAAGAAACCAATCAGGTGGACCCACCACCGAATATTCCGCTAGTTCCGGGAAATGCTGCAAATGAAGGGGATAATGAAAGAAACCAGTGTTCACTGCACCAAACATTTTCGAGTAAACGCAACCATTTACAAAAACACTTATATTGTTAACCCACCTAACGCCCAGGCATTTTGTGTGGAACCTAGCCATTCCCAGCCTTCATTAATTCGACTCTATTAATGTTCCGGTGTTATCCGGTTTTGGTTGCTACCTCACAACGACGGACAAAAGTGAGGCGATACTCGTAAGTTAATAATTAAACAACCATTCAGAAGAAAGACTTCAAATGTAAGAGAGCCACTGTTCAGTCAAGTTAGTACAACTATCAACCTTGCACCATAGTGCTCTGGTTTTGATTGCTAACTGAGAGCACCAGATACTTAAATGAGAAAAAAGGGAAAGAGGAATAGTAAAAGATCGACTGCTAAACAACATGAACAATTAAGCAAAAGAGAAAAGATTTATGGTGCAAGAACGCCGATAACTGCGGAAATTAGCTGCATGAACTAATGCCTCCAGCCAACGAATTGAGGATATTCAGGACTACGTTCCCCATTGAACCGAGTGTGGATAGCGGCAATAATTGAGTTACTGCTCAGAGTTCCTTCCCCCCTGGTTCAATCCATGTATTCTATCTTCAGTCACCACCTTGGCCTCTTGATCTACTCACTACAAGGTTTTACGTGAAAAAACTAAAAGATCTTTCTTACCAGTTCTTCGGGCACACTCTCTTGTCTTGTAAGTCAGACTTTGGAGTCGAAAGCTGCATTTGGGGTTCACAAAGGAAAGTGATTATTGTGGTGTGGGCAGGCTCCAAGTACCGCTCACCCAAATGTCTCCAGAACTTTCTGTGAGGAATCTTCCCAGGCGTAGTTGTTCCGATAAAGGCCCAATGAGGGACGCTAAGTATGACTGCACTTCGGGAGATCTGGCGGATAGTACCGTTAGTATAAGAACGGCAATGTATTACTTGAAACATACTGGTCGGCTCATTTGACTAAGCAATCGTAACATACCAAACCACAGAGGCCAACAAGGTATACTACCTAGAACCCTGGAAAAATAAAAAATAAACATATCTTCTGCACCAAAATGGGCATACAAAATCCTATTATATCATTATGATTATCATCGTTCAGCGTTAAAAAGCAAGGCTAGCCTTGCTGATGGCTGCCTTTTCCCTACGATTACATGCTGCTAATACAAAGAGTGAATATTCAAGGGGAACAGAGAGTGGATCTGCACAGCCAGGAAAAGATAAGATGCTGCTGCAGCCAACACACGGAACAGAGTCTAACTGTACAAACGCACGTGTTGTCAATCATTCTGATTCGATAGAAAATGACAGCACGATCGCCACTGTTCACGGTTCACTGCCATATCCTTCAGTGTCTCCAGCCAGCAATTCGACAAGTCTTTCGGATCCCAAGCACGAAGACGTGAGACACCTACTTTACCTATGTTCGCTGTACATTTTCTCATACCACGTTGCCACGTCATCTGTTGGCCTCCACATGGCTTCTTCTATTCCTTAGGAGGAACACAAAATAAGGCACGGTATGGTAGACGAGTGTTCGTCATACGCAACACCTGACCCAACCAGCGTAGTCTACTAAGTTTCATACGTTCAAACAAGCTATTCTCAGAAGTAGCACCCAATACCAGATTCCTAACCTCAATATTACTCACCCGGTCACCCCATCCAATCCTGGCCATTTTACGTAAATATCGGTTGTCGAAAACCTCCAACCGACGAACATCGCCCACACGCATACTCCACGTCTCGCAACCGTACAACAGAACTGAACGCACTGCAGCACAGTACACACGACCTTTCAACTTCAGTGAAATATCAGGCCGACGCCACAAGTGCTTCAATTTAGCGTAAGCTGCACGAGCCTTGGATATACGCGTGTTTACTTCCAATCCCGAGCTACCATCGTTCGACACGCAGCTACCAAGGTAGGTGAAACGGTCCACCATTGTTATTTCCTCTCCATCCAGTATCAAGTTCGGCGCTGCTGTCGTCCAGTCCTGTAACAGTACTTTGCACTTTGAAGGTGCACAGCACATGCCAAACCGAGCGACCGATCTCGACAGTCTATCTAGTGCCTGTTGTGCATGGTCCGCAGACTCGAACAGGCATACGTCGTCGTCTGCGTAATCTAGGTCGCATAGCTTTCCACCATTTCCCAGTTCGACTCCTACATCCCGGAGACCTCCTAAGGCATCTTCCATCACCTCGTCCATGACGAAGTTGAACAAGAACGGAGAGATGGGACACCCTTGTCGAACGCTACTAGTCGTTTCGAATGAACTTGGTAGTTCACCGTATACCCCCATAATTCTATTATTTAAGTCCATATGTTAGATCGAGAGACGAAGTGCAATCCTATGCCACTGCAAGTCTCAAGGTCTTGGTTGCCGGTTCCCCTCCCCGCCCGTGTAATGAGCACTAGTGGCTATGGGGCATACCCAGTCCACCACATTCAAGTATGAAGCATGTCATAAAAAGATGGCGATTTGTTGACGTTCAGATCGTCCTATATATGACACCGGCTTGAAAATGGGCCGGGCGTCGACGCAGCAACATGCAAACAGAACTTTACAGAAAGTGGATAAAAGAGGAAAAAACTAGCGACAAACCAAGTATTTTCTTTTTGGTTTTCACCGCACACATCTTGTATATTTTCTTGGATGCTTTCAGAGCTTACTGAAGAGACAAGTCCATAGAGAGGCCGTTCAGTATTCGCGCTAATGACATCGGCTCTGAGCCATATCCCTCAGCGTCTCTCTGCATATCTTGGGCCACAACCGCGAAGGCGACAAGCAACAACTAAGGCCAAAACCGAAGTCAACTTCTTAAAACCTCTACATCAAGTCAGCGCGATGGACACGTCGTTCCTTCTAGTCTTGAACAGCACGTGCAAATGAACACGAACAGGCAGTCGATGGGCAGGCATACACACTACGTGTCCAAGCCACCGAAAACGACTTAGGGCGATTACCTGTTAGAAGACTGCCTGCACCCAACACGCAAAGTTGTGCGTTAACGCACCTCGTCATTGCTTACCCGATGTTCTCACCAGAAACGAGCGATGCTTCGGAAACATCGGTGGTCGAAAACAGAAAGTCGCCGGGCATCCTCAACAAGGATAGACCGTAAAGTAGAACACTGCGAACCGTGGTACTATACACCCTTCCCTTCAGGGAAAGCCGGAGGCCTTGAGAGCACCACAAGTGGTGCAGGTTCACGAAAGCTGCTCTGGCTTTCGCAATTCGTGTTGCGACTTCCTCCTCCATACCTCTGCCAGGTGTAATCAGACGCCCGAGGTGCTTAGAGGTATTAGTTACACTTAACCAATCATCGCAAAGGATGCGTGTAGGCACAGTCTCCTGCAAGTCTTGAAGAAATGCTTTGCATCATGAAAGCTTAAAGCATATACCGTATCTGGAAACCTCAATCACCAAGCAGTTAACAGATGAATGCAAGTCAACAGATGACATGGCAACGTGGTATGAGAAAATGTACAGCGAACACAGGTAACGCAGGTGTCTCACGTCTTCGTGGTTGGGGTCCGAAAGACTTGTCGAATTGCTGGCTGGAGACACTGAAGGATATGACAGTAAACCGCGAACAGTGGCAATCGTGTTGTCATTTTCTATCAAATCAGAATGATCGAAAACATGTGCGTTTGTACAGTTAGACTGTGTTTCGTGTGTTGGCTACAGCAGCACTACAATCTTTTCCCACCTGTGTAAGTGCACTCTTTTTACAGAAACCTGTAACTCTGAGGAAAAGGCAGTAGTCAATGAGGCTTGCCTTGCTGTTTAACGCTGAACGATGATGATGACAGTCTAAAGGTATCTCTAACAGTACATGACATCCCTTTTGCAAACGAATCGCTAGATTCACAAACTGCTCTAGAAGTAGGCTGTTTTCCTGAAAATGGTCAACTACAGACCTACGCCTTCCAGGCACCATCGATCCCGTATGCCGCTTCGGCTGCAAGCCCCTCCAAACTAGATCACAAACATTTTTTTCGACTGTAACATAGACAGTAAAGTACCTGTGGAAACAACGTCGGGAGCGACTAAAACCAAGCGTTATTTCTACGAGGACGACAGACATGCCCGTACCGCATCTGGCTAAAGATGCAGTTTGTGGAAAGAAGGAACATCTCAAACGTGTTTGAAGATCACTCCTAAAGAAACGTACCACCTGACCTAGGGCATCAATGCTCTCAACCACAGTCGTCGCATCCGCTTCAGTTTGTCTTTCCGGTGGACTTAACAGACGTTACTGTTGACAATATTCCTTTGAAAGCTCTGATAGATACGGAAAGTTCCGGAAGTTAGATCGCAGAATCTGTTGTGCCGCGTCACCATCTGAACGTTATAAAATCCTCCAGAACCATATTTATGGCTCCTAGTAGTTTATTCAGTCATACAAAGGGCAATTGTCATGTTACAATCAGATCCAAAAACAATTCTTACGACAATTTCAAACTCTGTGTTTTGATATACCAGAACACGATTTTTGAAACTGCCCAGGTCTATTTAATGGTACCAAACCAACTCTCCTTTCGCAGTGTGACTGTCTCATGTATCGAACCACCATCGCTTCTTAAGAATCTACTGTCTAATTATAAACTTATTGCAACAAAATCGCGAATCCACACACCCGGTGATGGAAAATTCAATCGATCAGAAATTCAAAAACTTGTTCAACTGAGTGCTATCGAAAGGTCAACCTCACCCTGGCGCACCCAAGTCTTCGTAACGACCAACGAATGACACAAAAGACCCATGGTCGTTGATTACAGTCAAACCATCAATCGGTATATGCAGCTGGACGCTTATCATTTAACGAGAGTAGACGAAATGGTATCTAGAACGTCACGGTATACTATTTTAGCGCTTCAGATTTGTGAAACGCATACCAACAAATCGCCATAGAAAAACATGATCGCTTATGCACTACTTCCAAAGCTTGTGGAAGATTACACTAGACTTGTAAGATACCATTAAAAGTGATAAATGGTGCTTCTTGCTTCCAGCGCTCTAGCGACAGAATCATTTACGATGAAAACCTAGCGGGGACTTTTACCTACACTAGTGAGATGGGTAGGAAGGACCACAACAAAAATGAGACCAATTTCCTTAGTGCAACGAAGAGGTATGGGCTCGCCCTGAGCGAAGAGAGGAATATCACTGGTACCAAAGAACTGAGATTCCTGATGAAATCTGACCCCGAGAAATTATGACTCCTTCGAGAACTTCCACCACCCAGAAGCGAGATGTTGGGTTATTCTCATATTACTTCAACTGGATGCATTACCTTGGAGAAGCTTCACCGCTGGTTCAAAAGAGCTTACTTCCCTTACCGGACAACATCAAAGGGTCTTTCGTGGCACTCAAAATGAGCTCGAAATCGCTGCTGTCACCACTATCGACCCAGGCGTATCACTATTGGTAGAAACCGATGGACTTGACACAGCTGCTCCCGCTACCCTCTCACAGGACGGTTGACCAGTAGCATTCTTCTCCAGGACATTTGAAAAGTAAGAGACCTTATTCCACCACAGAGAAAGAAGCCAACACTGTCATCGAAGTTCCGTGAAAATGGAGACAATCTGCTGAGCATGCACTTCAGGTTCGCTACGGATCATAAGTAGGTTGTTTTCATGTTTGATTCAAGACAACATTGGAAAAACGAAGAGTAACAAAATTTGGAAATGCATGAACGAACTGTTACGACATGGTTTTGACGTTTCCTACCGCCTGGGTCATGATAATGCGGCGGCCGATGCACCATCCTAAGGCTTTTGTTCGGAGTCACTAAAAGAACTGCACGACTGCTTGTGCCATTTGGTTGTCCGCATGCTTCAGTTTGTGGAAAGCAAAGTCCTCCCTGATATTTATTGACAACCGTTATTGAGTATTCCAGGTTCCTTCTGCTGATGTCTGCCCTGATTCAGCAGCTTCTACAGTTCTTCTGTTTTACTAGCGTTTTCAATCTTTTTCATGCCCTCTTACATAAATTTCGATAGGGGTTCTTTTTCATGCCTGAGGAAATGAAAACTTTCTCCATAGCAACGGCATTGTCTCTGGTAGGACGACAGCCTACAACCCCCAGTCTAACGGTCAGGTTGAGAAGCTCAACAAAAACCCTTAGAGGACTACCGTTTTGGAGACTCAGCCGAAAAATGTACCTCCGCAAATTGGAAACCATCCTCCTGTACGCACTCCACTCCATCCGGTCGCTCCTGTGCTCAAACTCAATCCCTCATGAACGCCTATTTTTCCATAATGTGAAATCCTCTTCTACATGGTTGAGCTGTCCAGGACCCATCCTAATGCGCTTTCTGTGAAATTAATGAAATACGATTCCCTGGTAGACGAGGTGCAGCTGTTCAAGTGCACTATGAAGTACACCCGTGTACGGCCCCCTGATGGACGGAAGGACGTGATGTCGTATGCTATTTGGCACGAAGTAGTCAAATCTGAGTTATTGGCGATTGATCATTCCAAAACAGGCGACGCACAAGCTTCTGACTTTGAACATCGGCACACCAAACACTAGCTGTGACAGATCTAAAGAACTGGATCCCATTGTTACCCCATCTCCTTCTGTATCAATTTCAGGTACGCGCATTAACGAATTTGACATACACTCCTTAATGAAGGCACATGATCATCGATACAACTTGAGAAACAAGGAAGTTTGAAACAACTCCTTTGGAAATAAACGAATATCCATTCAATTCATCCGTGAGGGTGAATGTCATGTTCAAGTCCTTTTGTATATCCTAATCAAACATTTTCCTACTCCTGTTTTATCCCTTCAAGCAGCTCCTGCTGTTTCGTTGTACATTGAATAAACTGTGCACTTGACTTCTAAATGTCAAACGGCCTCTTTCGAATCAAGCATACGACATAAGCCAAAACAACAAATAAACAGTTCAGCTGTAAAAATGAGTTTTTTCATTCATTCTGATTTGACGAAAAATGAAAACACATCCTTCGGTGTTTCCAGTCACAAGTGGACCTATATAAATATATATGCATATATGCCACACCGCCGCCCTACGATAGTAGCCTTCCTCGACTTTAAAGGTGCTTTCGACTCCGTGGATCGACCGGCACTACTCAATGCTCTCCACCGGAAGGGTATGCCAACGAAGTTTGTGAACCTGTTGCGAGCATTGTACTCGCATACCTATGGTCGCGTTAGGGTATACGGTAAACTGTCACGTTCATTCGAAACAACTAGTGGCGTTCGACAAGGGTGTCCCATATCTCCATTCTTATTCAACTTCGTCATGGACGAGGTGATGGAAGATGCCTTAGGAGGTCTCCGGGATGTAGGAGTCGAACTGGGAAATGGTGGAAAGCTATGCGACCTAGATTACGCAGACGACGACGTGTGCCTGTTCGAGTCTGCGGACCATGCACAACAGGCACTAGATAGACTGTCGAGATCGGTCGCTCGGTTTGGCATGTGCTGTGCACCTTCAAAGTGCAAAGTACTGTTACAGGACTGGACGACAGCAGCGCCGAACTTGATACTGGATGGAGAGGAAATAACAATGGTGGACCGTTTCACCTACCTTGGTAGCTGCGTGTCGAACGATGGTAGCTCGGGATTGGAAGTAAACACGCGTATATCCAAGGCTCGTGCAGCTTACGCTAAATTGAAGCACTTGTGGCGTCGGCCTGATATTTCACTGAAGTTGAAAGGTCGTGTGTACTGTGCTGCAGTGCGTTCAGTTCTGTTGTACGGTTGCGAGACGTGGAGTATGCGTGTGGGCGATGTTCGTCGGTTGGAGGTTTTCGACAACCGATGTTTACGTAGTATGGCTAGGATTGGATGGAGTGACAGGATGAGTAATATTGAGGTTAGGAATCTGGTATTGGGTGCTACTTCTGAGAATAGCTTGTTTGAACGTATGAAACTTAGTAGACTACGCTGGTTGGGTCAGGTGTTGCGTATGACGAACACTCGTCTACCATACCGTGCCTTATTTTGTGTTCCTCCTAAGGAATAGAAGAAGCCATGTGGAGGCCAACAGATGACGTGGCAACGTGGTATGAGAAAATGTACAGCGAACATAGGTAAAGTAGGTGTCTCACGTCTTCGTGGTTGGGGTACGAAAGACTCGTCAACTAGCTGGCTGGAGACACTGAAGGATATGGCAGTGGACCGTGAACAGTGGCGATTGTGTTGTCATTTTCTATCGAATCAGAATGATCGAAAACATGTGCGTTTGTACAGTTAGACTGTGTTTCGTGTGTTGGCTACAGCAGCACTACATTCTTTTCCCACCTACATAGGTCCCCTCCCTGTACCCCTTGCACATTCACTTTTTATGGAAACATGCAACGTTAGGCAGAAGGCAGCGATTACCGAGGCTTGCCTTGCTGTTTAGCGCTGAATGATGGTGACCAGTCGAGCTCTAGCGGACCCCTGGCACCTGTATTCGCAAACTGCACCAGTCTCCGTCTAGCTGTCCGCCATTTTGTCATTGTTTTGGGTGTTTTCCAAGTGTCTGTTCTATGTACCTGTTTTAAGCCAGCATCCTGACTCAAACCAACCATCCTCAGAAAATCTCTTACTTTTTCGGAGTTCAGACCCCTTTTATCTTTGGATTTTTCCATGAAAGGTTCGTCAGCATTTAGGACTAATGGGCTTTTACACTAGCTGGCCCCTGAATTTTTCTCATTTCATATAGATGACCTTCCAGCCCTTCAATTTTCCTTGTCAGAATTTCAAGTTCAGTCCTACTCTTGATTGCAATGGTTGTAGGTTTTTTATTCCCTTCGCATCCTTATCGGCCTTCATTCGCAAACTCTTCCCTGCTATTTTAACTTTGGGGTTTGACGATATTGTTCTTTCCTCCAAACTTCGCTACCTTTTGATATGGCCCTGTCGATGTCTCCGTCTGACTTTGTACCACCCCGATTAGACACATATTCTCCTCCATTATTCGGGGCCTTAGTGGCTTCGACCTGCTAGACAACCTTGGGTTGGGAATCTCCCTGAAGCTGGCCCATTCATGTCTATATGGCAGCAATCTTACGCCTTGGACAGATCCACTCCACCCATTAGTGTTATCGATAAACAGCGAAATGCTCCATTAGTATTCCAGAGCAATTAACACGTTCCAAAGCTCTCAAGCAATGCTGATGTTTATGTGCTTTCCGCAGTTTTCCGACAGAAATGAGTACGAGGCATGGAGATGTTCGGAATAAATATTTAGCGGTAAAATCGAAAGCAGTCCAGCGTGTCTGGAAAAAATACGCACAATAGTCTTAAATTAGAGGCAAAAGCACTTGACAGACTAAAAGTAAAATTTACTCTACCACTGGAAAGTTACTTCACTAGAAATAAATGGGTGTGGAAAACACCAATTAACCGAACGACAATGAGGCAGCGAGAATCAAACCACCAGGACAGCTTTGTCAATTTTTCGTGAACTTTTAAGGCATCCCGATAAACGAAACGCCTAACTCCGAAACTATATATAAATATATATGTATATATATATAACATGGTGTGCTAGAAGGTGATATGCTGCCTCCGAATCTACAGGTAGGTTACGGTACTGCCTATTAATTTCCATTGACTGTACACTAAAACGCAAAAGAGAACGGACAACGGAGGATTGTTAATGCGGACAGGAATATTCAATCACAACCCGCAGAGAAAGCTGCTTGGCTCTGTTGTGCATAACACACTGCATAATTTTACTATGTGTATACTATGTCAGCCCTACATTGAGAATCAATGTGCCACATGCTGTAGTGCCAAGATTGTCACAGCAAAAACGCGATTATACGACAGCCAGTCGAACAAAAAACCGCGTCCCCCCTGTGGTTCAGCTTAGTTCCAGTTCCATTTACATTACAGCCGAGTGCATTCAGACCATGCCCACATCCCATTAGCCTCAGTTTTCCGAACCGGAGTGCAAACACACGCTGAAACTGTCACGGCCTTTTGATACCTCTTACCAAATACGGTTTCCATGCCTGAGTGCAATTAGCAGATTTTTGCGCCCCCCCCACAGATCCTACAGTCCTCCTAAGATGGCGAAAGACAAACCATGGCTTCTTGATGGCATTCCGGCATTGCAGGCTAGGTTTTAAATCCGCAATCACTGAAATCTCTTGGTCCTCTATTTTTTAAGTATACCCTCGCCACCTGATACCCGAGTAAATCCATATGGCGAGCGGAATTAGCGCCTCCTATCTTGAGCCGCTGGCACTTATCAAAGTTCAGCAAAATTTATGTTGCCGGACACCAACAAAACCCATCTAGAGCCCTCTGGATTGCTTCACTGTTTTCAGTCCCTAATAGTTCGATATTCCTTGCAAGCGAAACACGCAGATTTTTCCCAGGCAGACCTCTGGGGCAGCAGCCTTGTGCTTGAAAGACACGCCTCGACACTTACACTGAAGTAATTATCCTTCATACTGTATGAAATCCCCTTGTTTACCTTATTGTCCGCCCCGAATGCCTCCACTTTCTGGTCAAGAATCTTGTAGTTGAAGTTATCAGCGGCCTTCTAGATTTATAGCAAACAGACAAAGATCTCTTCGACCCTGCTCATCCTACCTCTCACCTCATTCAGGAGGCGAGTTGAGTTGGTCGGCCACAAAAGCTCGAGCGAAAAACCATATTGTTCTAATATGACTAGCTTGCTCTAATCCGGGCAGTTGACTACCCTATCGCGCCGGGCTCTTTTAAGGGTTTGTGGCAAGATGGATGCCTGACACGTCGGTTTAGAACTGCTGAAATTAT